>JASTWR010001920.1:0-30275 GCA_030770355.1 Harpagoxenus sublaevis | reverse complement strand
CGGGAAAAGCTACAAAAGGCTGCTAAATGACGACGACGAAGGGCAACAGGCGATTCAGGAACGGTCATCAAGCAGTTATCAAACAACCAATGAATGGCTCAGAAACGGCTACGAATGGTTCAGGAATGGCTGTGAACGGTTAATGAGCAGAAATAGACGACCAGCCGACGACGACGACAAAGAACTGAAAAAACCGCTATTAAGTGACAAGGAACGAAATAAACGGTTATTGATTGGTTTAAAAAAAAAAGTTTCAGATATAATATAATTTCTTTGCGCGTATTATTACGCACCGTTAAAAAAAACATGACATCGTCAAAATCCGATGGACCGTAAAAATATCGAGAAGCGACGACTCGTCGAGGAACTGCACGCACCGGCGAGAAGAAATTTTCCCCGAAGACGCGTCATCGTGCGTGGGTACGATGACCTGTGGCAGGCTGACATCGTCGAGATGCGTCCGTACTCGCGTTTCAATAGAGGCTACCACTACATACTTACCGTCATCGATGTGCTGAGCAAGTATGCATGGGCCGTGCCACTCAAGAGTAAAGGCGGAAGCGAGACAGCCGACGTTATCGCTAAGATAATTCGAGACAGCAAGAGGTGTCCGAAAAACTTGCAAACCGATATGGGGAAGGAATTTTACAACGCTGACGTGCAGCGTCTCATGAGAAAACACGGCATCAATCATTATTCTACATGTTCGGTGATGAAAGCATCGGTCGTCGAGCGATTCAATCGCACGTTGAAGAACGACATGTGGAAGATGTTTACGCTCAATGGGACTTACAAGTGGGTCGACGCGTTATCGCGACTCGTGTCGGATTACAACGCGCGCAAGCATCGAACGATCGGCGTGCGGCCCGTCGACGTTACTCCCGCGATCGCCGAAAGACTCTTGAACACGGTGTACAGCGAGATAAAGATCGCGGGTCCGGCAAAGTTCAAAGTAGGCGACCCGGTACGCGTCAGCAAGTACAAGACAATTTTCGAGAAAGGTTACACGCCGAATTGGACGACCGAGGTTTTTAAAATTGTTAAAGTGCAGCGTACTAATCCCGTTACCTATCTACTCGAAGACTATCGAGGAAAATCTGTCACCGGAGGATTCTACGAGCACGAGCTGCATCGCGCGGCCTATCCAGACGTGTATCTCGTGGAGAAAGTACTTCGCAGGAGAGGTGACGAGGTTCATGTGAAATGGCTGGGATTCGACGGATCGCACAATTCATGGATACACAAGGACAACGTGATTTAATATATAAAGACATTTATTTTTTACTATATAAAAAATATGTATTACATACAAGTGTAAAATATAAGTATAAAATATAAGTAAAAATATGTATAAAACGAAATATGAAATATGAAATATGATATGATATGATATGATATGATATATAAGTATAAAATACATTTAAGAAAAATATGTAGAAAATAAAATATGAAATACATAAGTATACAATATGAAATATTAAATCATTTTTTATTATCCCATCTAATATATAATATTTTTATTAACATCATGTTCAATATAAAACATTATATTTCATACATTGCATACATACATACATACGTACATTACGTTATACGTTATATTACATACATTATACGTTCCGTTATACGTTATACTTTACGTTCTACGTTATACATTATGTTTATTACATACATTACGTTATACATTACGTTATACATTACGTTATACATTACGTTATACATTACGTTATACATTACGTTATACATTACGTTATACGTTATACGTTATACGTTATACGTTATACGTTATACGTTATATTACATACATTACGTTATACATTACGTTATACATTACGTTATACATTATATACGGTATATACATTATGTTACAAAGGTATTCGATAATGTCCCCACGGTAACGTATCGGTCGAATCCGGTAACATGTACCGCTTGTCGTCGTACGGACTCAGAGCGATTTTCGTCTCGGACACTGTACGCACTTGGTGCAGTTTCGATCTTATACACGACTGGCGCCGAGTCATTTCAATCTCGTCGTTCAGACACCGCGTGTAGTCGTCAAACGTTATAGTACGCGCTACGACGTTACTCTTGACACCTTTTGCTTTCTTAGTGTCTTTTTTACCATTGACTCGCAAAGCGTACATTTTCGCCCTGAGTCCAACGAATTCGGTCATGATCGCGCCATTATTTTCATCTTTCATCAAGCCCGGCACTTTCTTGTTCTCAAGCGGTATACCGTACGCGTTGTCGACCGAATAATCGCTCGTATCAAACCTAGCGATATCACGTTTCACGTTCTCGTACACATCCTCGCACTCTATACGGTAGATCAAACTGTCAGTGTCGGTGTACATAATTTTACATCTGTCGCTATACAGAGGAGACATGTACTCGTGATGAAATTCATACAAACATATCTTTGATATGTCGAGGATGCACAGTGCCTACGTAGATCGGTTTGTTAAATTTCACCTCGAGTTTGCGCATTTCTATTGCAACCAAATTTTCCGAAAATATACTTCTACTATGAAAATTTGGTTTAGCGATCATTTCCTCCGCGCCGTATCTACCCTCCCAATGAGTCAATAATTTTACGTCTACATGATTACGCACATTCTCCATCGTTTTCCCGAAAACCGCGTTATTCATTAGTTTATATAAATTCTTTTCAAAATCGTTTGTCGCGCGCGTTCTAAATTGTGTGTTTAATTCGATGTAATCGCGAAGCCATGGAGATTGAGCGAATTGCAATACGCGATGTATTTTTGTAACTCGAAGGCCATGGCGCGTGCATTGCTGAAGGTTGCGATAGTGTATGACGTAGCGCTTCTTATCGCACACAGTTGCAAGGAGCTTGACCTGCCGCGCGCCTGGTGGCTTATCGCGCGTCGGACAGAACGGTAGGTCAGCGTGCGCGTCGTGTTTATTTTGTGGGTACTCCAGATCGACCTCGAGAATATAACCTGTGGGCGAATTTGTATTGATCGCGCTAAAATCAAAATTCGAAACGTCTTCGATCCATCGAAAATCGGCGTACGGTAGTGGTTGGCACATTGCCCAACCGTACAAGTTGTTTACGTCGAAATACATTAGGTACGACGATGGTTTCGATGGATCGTACGACTGCATGTACTTGTTATTGGCTCGCGCGTATCTGCCTGAACATTGACTCAGACCGCCGCGAATACCGCGTTCGATAAACATTACCATATCTATATCGGTTAGCAGTTCGAAATTTACACGAGTATGCTTCAACATGGCGTCCCATGTGAAACCTGGCAATGTGTAGTAATAAACGGGGTCTAGTCCGTAACTTTTGATGCAACTGTCACGAAAATTTTCGAAAACGTCGGCCAATAACAAGACATCTGTTTTTAAATACAGATCGCTGTATTCTCCCAAGGTTCGAACGGAGAATCGCTGCCAAACGTTCACGGCGTGCGCGTAATCGCTCTCGGATACAGTGTCACCGACCAATGAACTGTAAAATGATTCGCGCGGCGGTAAACGCGTGTCCTGCAATTTGTCCATGCAATCCACGTATTCGTAAGGAAAGACACCTTTTCGCGTCAGTAGTTCTAAATCGTGGACTGATAATTCGGAAAATTTGGAACGTACAATTTTTAATTTGTCCTTATCGAGGAAGGATGCCAATTTCTCGAGACTAGTGGTGAGAAATTTTAACGAATCGATGAACCGTAACTTTATATTGTTTCGCGAATCTGATTTATCGGCTGTGTCTTTAACGTTTTTCGTGAACGAGATATATTTTTCTTTAGTTAACGGTAGTACTTCGATTGAACCTTCGAACGCGGTAGCTATTTCCTTTATGATAAAATGTGCGTCATAGCCGGATAAATTGCGAAACACTACGGGAATGACATATGAGTCTTTATAGTTGAGATTGCAGTTTGAATGCGCGGGACCTCTGTAACGACCGGTCAGATGGCAATGATCGCGTACTCGCTCCTCATCGTCGTTTAGTGTGAACGGTTTTTCGCAAATGTGGCAGTGCGTCGCGCTGTGAAACGCATGCCACTGTTCTTTCGAGAGCGTTTCCATGGGGACATTGGTGGATAAAATACCTTTTACGCGATGCGCTATTTCTTCGAGTTCGTTGGCGAACCACGCGACGCAATCCTTATCGCAACGAAACCGATACGTACATAACGAGTCGTCGTAAGAGCACTGCACGTAGTATCCAATGCTAAATACCTCGTGGCGTTGATATGCGTACGTCGACGTTCTCTCATCCGCGTCCATCTTTTCTAGGGTGCATTCGAGATCGGCGTACACGACGAACGGAAGCCGCTCCTTCCTGTTGTAGTTGCGAAAGCTCAGCCATTTGTCGTCCTCGCTCGGTAGTCGGATGGCGCAGTCGTTCATCTCACTGCAGTCTACCGTGTGCGATTGCAACTTGTCGCTCGAACTAAAATAATGTAGACATCTGCAAAAAAGATTTGCAATTTTTACATATATCTTTTATATAAAAAATATAATATATCGTATATTATGATTTTTCTGTTTAATGTATTACTCACCGATCGCAAAAGTATTTCATGCCATTGTGTTTGTTCACTTGCGAGCTCACGAGGCGGGACAGGTTCTTTATCCATGCGAAATGTCCCACGTTGTAGTCTCGCGAGTCTTGCACGTACAACAGATTGACGTACTTTTCTCTCTTCAGGTCGGTGAGCCGTATCGGTAGAACGGTTAATGTTTTATGTCCCTCGATGGTGTAGACATTTATCGATACGTCATTGAGTCGTTCAAATGTACTAATTCCTTTCAGAGACATAGGAAACTCAATGTCTTGTACATTTAACACGGTTGTATAATGCGGGTACAAAGATTCCCGATTCACATTCTTTTCGATTGGATACAGCGCGGCGACCACTGACCACGCGAAACACGCATTGTCCGTGGACCGGACGTTAATCACCGCTTTCTTCCTCAATATCTCTTGCGGTAATTCCAGGTGACACCCCGCGCGCATAGGATCATATCTGTTGATATTAATTGTAAGATCAAGGATACGCAATAGGGCCCACCCGCTATCTCGCTCCTGGAACTCTTCGAGTTCCGCCAGTGTGGGTTCGATTACGTGTCGCTCGTACCACTCGCGCATATCGGATGTACGAAAGAGAGCATAGTTATTCGTGTTCATACTCTTATTGTCACGTTTATCACCCGTCACAAACTCACCGTTGAACACGGTGTTCACTTTCACGCTGTTGTGTATTTGTATAGCGTCTTGCACTTTCTCGAGCACTATACTAGCAGCGTCCACCATAAATTGTCGCGGTTCGATATAGTCTGTGTTAATCACCGCACCGGTCAGTATACGGCTTTCGAACGCGGCATCGATCTCTCGCCAAACGAGTCTTTCCGCGTTATTACCGCCGCCACTACTGGTGCCCGCGACCACCAAATCACCACCGCTGTGTATGAAACGTCTGTCCAATAGAATCCTCGCACCCTCAAGTAATCTGACATTCGACACCAATGAATGCCTATCTCCAGGCCAGAGCCGCGGACGCTTGACGCGACTGTGCTCTTCGAGCTGTTCAACGACTTCCTCGCATCGCTGCGCCCACGTGAAATACTCGCTTAAGGTAGCGATTTGGCGCGACTGCTCCAACAGTTTGCGCGCAATTTTCTTGAGGTGTTCCATGTTTTTCGAGTTTTTGCACTGATATTAAAATCTTTTGGCTAGCCGGAATTCTCCTTATACTTGCGACAGGGTGTCTTTTAAATACGAGAAAGTTATCTCTCAATGCGTCGCCTAGTGGTGTCGTTGCGAACTACCGTCGAACTAGCAAGACTTTCAAATCACATGCGGTTTCGACGCGCTTCACTCATCGTTATATATTTCATCTATCATTCTTTTCTCTCTTTCCAACTAGAGCATCACGTACCGTTTCTTCTTCTGTCTGCTGCATAGTGTCATCAGATCTATTGTTCATCATATGCGTTACAGAAAGGTAATATCCCTTAGACGTTGCGCTCTGCTTACGCGCTATTTTGTATACAAATTTCAGCAGCCGGACCTCGGCGCTCGCTTTGTAATACGCGACTCCATAACCGAATGGCGACATGAAATATGCTTCGATAAACGATAAAGAGGACACCAGAGGACATCGCGACGCCATAGCCGAATGACGCCGCAAAACATGTCCTGAATCGATAAACAAGTCTTCCTAGAAGAAAGGTGATAAAGAGGACACCGCGACGCCATAATCGAATGGCACCAAGAAACATGCCCCGAAACGTTAACCGAAACCCCCGATAAACAAGTCTTCTTAGAAAAAATTATGAAACAATACACCGCGACACCACGACGGTTAAATCATCGAGACAAACATTGTTTATCTCAGATATTTAATCACGGATATTTTATCTTTAATTTGCCTGAACAATGCGTTTGCTTCGTAGCGTGAGACACAATTTGTTTATAACTTGCCTGATATCAATGCTCGCTTCTGTACTGCGTGACGCCATAACCGAATGGCGTCGTGAAACGTGTCCCAACACGTTCACCCAAAACCATGATAACCAGCTTTTCTCAGAATACGTTCTAGAAGCATTAATCCCCCACCACCACGTCATAGTTTTTTAAAAAAGCGGGAGGGTGTTGCCACGTATACGCTCCGTTAATTTTTATGCGATCGGTCAGTCTTGTATCAGCCGCTTGTACAAACGGTCGACTTGTCATAACCGAGAGTGAAAATGTATTCCGCTGGTGGAAGCAGCAACAGTGGTATCAGTGGTGGCATACGTATGAATTATTACGTGCCGATTCCCGAAGCTGAAACTCCATCGAATCAGTGTAATACGTAAGTATTACTTTGCATAAATTTTTTTTCAAAACCTATTTTTTTTTGGTAAAATTTTTCAAAATTCATTTTTTTATTTTTTACAGTTTTGATAACGCAGAACCTCGTTATACGCCTTGTATCTTGAGCAGACAATTTTCCCTGACACCTACATCTTACAAATATTTGGATATTGGGATCAGCGTGAAACCTGCTCACAATTCCTTTGTGGAATTGATTCTTGGTGACAACCGAGGAAATCGGAACGCGCTGCCCCATGGAACGTGGACGGCGCTCATCGATAGACGCGCGGATATCGAGCGACTCCTGCAGTTAACCGCGCCTTCATCAATATCGATTCGAGATCTAGTTGTAGGACTCGTTAAAATACGCAGTGAAAATATTGCAAAACTTACATTACACGATACATGTTTGTACATGAAGCCGTCAGCCGTACTGTTTTTATTCGAGCTCGAAAATTGTGTCGAGCATGAATATTTCAAACTGTGCCAGAATACGCAAGAGGTAAATGAGAGATTCGATCGACTTGTTTATAGTTTGCAAGGCAAGTGGTTTACTGTATCCTCGAGAGACGACGCAATTAAATTCTTGCGCGATGCATATGACAAAACCTCCGTCATCGATTGCGAGCTACTAGCTTTTGCTGTAGATGAACTTATGCGTGATGCAGTGACGAGACGGGGATATTCTGTAGTGGGTTAACATGAATAAATGTATAAAATATATCTAAGAAATTTTTTTAATTAATTAATTTTTCTCCCACATCCTCCTTCTCTGTTCCTTATTCGAATATTAATAATTAAATACCGAGCGCATGATGCGCGAACGAGAGAAAGCGAACGGGGTGGGTAGAGAGAACGCGAAGAGACGCGATAACGTAACAATAACAGACCTACTAACTGACTTACCACTGCTTAGTCACACATGACGATGTTGATAATTCTACGATTGCTCGAGCATCGAGCCGGTGGCCGAGGCTGGAGCGCCCTGGAATTTCGCTGCTTGGTGTCGGAAATTCTACGATTGCAAGGTAGAATCGATCGTCGCGTCGGACGCGAACACGGGCCACCGATATGTTAAGGTAAGATACCGTTTTTGAAAACGCGGATTTCCCCGCGACTCGCCGCAAAGAGACACGCAAGCGGGAGCGAGAAGACGCGTGCGAGCGAGCGAGATGACACGAGCGGAGAAACGCGAACGGGTGACACATGCGGGTTGGAGCGAGAGAGAGAGAGAGAGAGAGAGAGAGTGAGAGAGAGCGCGAAGAGACACACAATGGTGAGCGCATGATAGGCGAACGGGAGAGAGAGAGAGAACGCGAAGGGACACGCGAGCTAGAGAGTGCGAACAGCGAAGCTGGCGGGCGGCGCCGGCGGACGGCGGTGGCGGGCGGGCCCTACCCCTAACGCGGTAACCCTCTCCCCGCAAACCCCTACGCAGACCGTACCCCTTTCCCGCGTGACGTCAGCGCCCTCGCCATCCAAATCCCCCCCCCCTTCAGAACCTCTTGGCCATGACACACCAAAAATCCCGCTGTAAAACGCGTACAAAAATTCCCCATAAAACTGTGGTGACAATGTAACACCACCAAAAGTCCCTTTGAGTTAAAAAACCCCCCTTGTATACCTACTACTTAGTGTTGCGACAATTATGTAGACCAAAACAATTCTAGATATTGTCTATCGTAATTACAAAGAAATAGAACAACCTCTTAAAAATAACAATGCGGTTTTTAGCGTAACTTAATCTTACATTAAAAATAAACTGCATACAAGTGTTTTATTACTGCACTTTGTAGTAATTATTGTAATAATGTAATGCCAGAAGCGTCTAATCCGACGGTACTGGTTTCATGTAAAACAGTAGTTAGAAACAAATACCACAAGCGTCTATTTTGACGGGACTGGTTTATATAAATACCAGAAGCGTCTAATCCGACGATACTGGTTTCAATAATAATCAGAAGCGTCTATTCCGACGGTACTGATAACAATACGAACCAGAAGCGTTTGATGTGACAGTATTGTTAATAAAACATTTCCAGGGGACATACATTTTTATTTATACTATTATAGTTTATTTTTAATAAAAATATAATGATGAAATATATATGTAGTAAAGAAGAAGTAAAGGATCATTGTAATTTTTAAGAGGTTGTTTATGTTTTACGATTAATATGTACATGTAAATTACACAATATTATATAATATGACACAATACTGAACATTATTTTATAAGATGCTTTTTGATTAATTCTTGTGTATATTTATGTTTATTATTATTTGCAGGCGATAGTTACTGAAGCGCGAAGAAACAAATGGCACTGAGGGTACGAAGAAATCTACCAATGTCCGGAAATCAGTAGAATCACTGGTTACTTACGGTACGATGGACGAGGAGCTTCGTACCCAGCAAACGTGCCCAGCTGTAACGCCGAAATGCACAGGTACGTACGACAATGTCCAATATCGCGAAGATGACGATATTGACAGTTATAGTCTTGTTGATGGTACGAAGGAACCTACTAATGTCCGGAAATCAGTGGAATCACTGGTTACTCCTGGTACGATGGATTTGGAGCTTCGTACCTAACAAACGTGCTTGGCTCTAACGCCGAAATGCACAGGTACGTACGACAATGTCCAATATTGCGAAGATGACGATATTGAACATTATATTCTTGTTGATGGTGCGAAGGAATTTACCTATGTCCGGAAATTAGTGGAATCACTGGTTACTCCCGGTACGATGGATGTGGAGCTTCGTACACAACAAACGTGCGCGGCTGAAATGCCGGAATGCACAGATTATGTCCCATATTGGACATTACCTGATGATGACGATATTGAGAATCATACTCTTGTTCTCGAGAAAGGCGGTACGGATACAGGTCGTATCGTATAACATGAGCCTGTAGGTTGTCGCTTTATGGACCCATCCTTTTACTTAAAAGAATTGCATCGGACGTTTGATAATCATAAATCTAAGGGAGTATTTTAGTGCTCATTTGAAGGTTGGACATGCGTAAAATCTCGTCGCCGTGGGTTACTCACGCAATTCTTCTTCAAATGTAAAACGTGCAACTTTGAAGACAATTTTTGGTTTGAACCCGTAGATTCCGACGAAATATTAGATATTAATAGCTGCTGTAGCTGGAACAATAACAGCTGGAATTGGTTACGCCCAGCTAGAAGAGCTATGTGCAGCCATGAACATTTCTTGCATGGCTGAACACACATACATTAAGTATCGCGAAGACTTAGTTGACAGTTTTCTAGAAACGGCCATGGAAAGAATGAAAATGGCAGCCGAGGAGGAAAAACAACTCGCGATAGAAAAGAATGAAATGATAAATGGTATTCCGTATATAACAGTTGTTGCGGATGGCAGTTGGATGAAGAGATCGTACGGTAAAGCGTACGATTCACTTTCCGGTGCAGGTGCCATAATCGGTTACCACACAAGGAAAATTCTCTTCGTTGGCATCCGCAACAAATATTGCACGGTATGCGACGTAGCGGAGCGAAGAAATTGTAAAGCAAGAACTCATAAAAGCTACAAACATTTTGATCGCAACGCAAGCTCCACAAGTATGGAGAGCGATGCCATTGCAGAAGGTTTCAATAGTAGCCTGGAAATGCACGGATTGATATACAGAACACTTATCGCCGATGACGACAGTAATGTATATCACTCTCAAAAATGACCCATATCGCGAAATGAAGGTAAGGATACGAAAAATAGAATGTACCAACCATGTGCTTTGTAATCTGAGCAATAAATTAAAAAACGTGGCTGAAACAACTCAGCCAAAAGGGCAAAAAAGGAAACGTAATTTTGTACAGCTTAGAAATGTTGTAAAGAGCAACATTTTACCAATACGAAAAGAGATGATGGAACTAGCTTCTTTACGAAGAAAAGAAAACATACCTCCTCATTTGCAGGCTACAAAATTACGAGAAGATATATTGAACATGATTCCTAGCCACGTATTTGGTGAGCATACAGAATGTAAGAATCGCGGTCGTAAATGCGAAGATGAAAACTACGTAAACGATCTGAAACTGTATGGTCTGAACCAAAAAATACAGATACTTATTCAAATAGTTTGCTGTTAAATTACACAAATAATCCTGCAAAATCGTTCAATTCCATAATCTGCAAAGAAATTGGCGGAAAGTGCGTTAATTTTGGCAAACGAGGCTCTTATAATGCTAGAGTTTTGGGATCAGCTGTGCAATACAATACACAAGACGTCCTTACAAGAGTGCATAAGGTCAAAGGTAAAGCAGTTCCACGTGTTGTCGAGAAACTGGAGAAGCGACGGCAAATAAAAGTTGCGAGAACCAGAGAATCTCGACAAATTGATGGAAGGCAAAAGAGACCGAAGCGAGAATCAGGAACAGATCGCCATTATGGCCCGCACTCGCAAAATCCAGACGATTCAGATGATGTATTCGAAAAAAATCGGCAACATCATTTTGAGATGTTGGCTAAAAACGCGGAAAACAGGAAGCAGATTGAACAAAACACAATAGATCAAGGTGATTCTGAGCTGTGGATAGTTACAAGAAGTCTCATGTTGACAGCATCCAATTTTGGAAGGGTATGTCGTATGAGATTGCAAACGTCTCGCGCACCAACAGTGAAAGACATTTTGATTTCTCCGTGCATTGACACTGCAGCCATGAAATATGGTCGCGATCGAAAGGAGGATGCGAGGAAAGAGCCCAGCAAACACAGACGGTTCCTATAATATAACGTAGAAGTAACAACAAAGGTTATGCCTGAGTAATGTATAGATTATATAATACTGTTTTACATTTACAATATAACAAATTATATATGTATTATATTTTTGCGTTATTAACTGGTGACAACATAATAACAGAAATATAACCGTGATGAATAATATGTTTTATTGCAATGTTATAAAACGTTACTTTAATATTATATAATATAATAATATTAATTAAATTTATTATAAGTACCAGTAGTAGTGCTCTCTGTTCGTGAAAAAATCGTGGAAAATTGAAAGGGTACCCCACGGTAAGATAGGCAAAATGCCACTGTCAATGAAACGGAAAAATGACTTTGGATTTGCATAAGTACACTAAAAAAAGAATTTTGTACGATTTTTCCGACCATCCATCCCCCCTCCTTTTCCTATTGGTACCAAAAAGCCGCTTTTTCCGAAAATTATTTTTTTCTCCGGTTTCTTTATGTTAAAAATTTTTTAAAAATTTGAGAATATAGCTTATATAAAGTACTTAGCACACAATTTTTTTGAGCTTTAGGCGCGTTGAATACCTAACCTAAAAAAATAAAATAAATATTTGAATCAATTTTTCTCTAATTTCTTTGATAGTTGCAGGTCTAATTACTCTAGAAAATTGTATATTTTAGTGTTCTACATGTATTAGAATTTTTTCAGATTTTTCGGAATGGTGGGCCGTACTAAAAAATGCGAAAAACCCTATTTTTAGCCACTTTTGGGCATTTTATGGGCCTCAAATGATTGATAGTGCCTTAACTGACTCTAAAATAAACATAATATATTAGTTTTGGATATATGTTGTTAATATTTGATACATTCCAATACGTCTCGTATGTTTCTGAGCATGAAATCAGTCATAACTCAACGAGAAAACCCTACTTTTTGTATAAAAGTGCCTATTTTTCGTCGATTTCTGGATTTTTGGTTATTTTATCTAAGTTTTTTTGCATATAAATGGTAAATGTGAATATAAATATAATAAAAAATTGTACCTTTTATACATATATTTCAAAGAAATCGTTCATTTATTCACATATATACATTTTCATGAAAAAAAAATTAATTTTTATGATTCCATGATCGTCTCTTTAATTCTCCTCGTCATTATTTTCCTCAATTACTGGTGTTACTTCTTCGAAGTCAAACAATGTTGTAAGTATCTAAGCTGGTCGAATAATCCTTGACAAGTATCTTGCATGAGACAGGTAAAAAACTATGGCGGCTATATGCGAGCAACACCCTATAGTTATGTTACCATTAGCGCAGTTACAGCAATAACGTTCGACACCGTTGAGTCCCACACTATCAGACGTTATTGATTATTACAACTATATGCAGAAGAACAAATATAGATAACCTGACTTAAAACTCAGAATTGCGATAAAAGACGCAGGCATACATCTCTCTTATAGACTAAGTTGTACACTTTTATTCCTCCAGAGGTTTACCGCTGTTATGCAATTTCTTCTTTATCTTTTGCATGTGATTTTCAATCTTAAAGCAACTAAAATTATGTAATAAAACAAAATTTTTTACATCCTTTACAAGATTAACAAGATTGTGAACATTATGAGATATATATTCATCACCATAAATACTACCAAAGTTGGAAACAAACCACAATAACAGTGAATCTGCATAAGCGTTAAATTTGAAACACAATTGCGGATCAATTAATATTCTTATAGCAACACAAAGACAAACGAAGTGAGTATAAGCAGTCGAAGATAATATTGGTTTCATTACGACAATTCCAGTGTACAATAAAAATTGCCAAAATTCCGTGGCCTTCCACCTGTCTACGTCACGTAAATCTCTGGGTTTTCTTGCAAATTCCGATAGTATACATGCCTTGATTGCGAGTAAATAATCTGAAATAATAACATTAATAATATAATAATATTAATTGTCTGACTTGTGTGTCGGATAATTCATCAGAAGCAGACATATTATCAAGGGTCTGCAACCACTCTGAAACTTTCTCTTTACCATCAAAGTCACTGGGTAGTATACTGAGGCGATTCATGGTGTCCATGAAATCTCTTAGATCCGGGTGCAGTTGATCCATGGCTTTGATTTCCAGTCGTAATTTATCCATGAGTGTGATAAACAGCGAAACAATGTCGGCAATGCATTTAGAAGTATTGCCCTTATCGTCTTTGATCGTGATTGGCCTGTCCTCCTTGATTCTCTCGAGGGCAGCGGGACAATCTAAGCGGAATGCTCTGGAGAAGGTATCAATTGTTGGAAATTGATCGCTTTGTACCTATAACAAGAAAATGGAGTTTATATATTCTCCGTTAAATATACTTGAGTTTATATACTATTCTTCATTAAATATACTCGATAAATATAAAAATAACGTATATAAAAAGACTCATTAATTCTTAATTTATGCACTAAACGCTCACCTGTTTAAACGCAGCTCTATGTATATTGCAATAACAGTTTGCTACACGCTTCCGTGTATTCCTTTGGCGTAACGCAGACCCTTATGTAAGCCTTTTCCAAATGTTGCAATGTATCACGGCATACAGATCATCGTGCTTCTCCCTCTCCCGGGCGTTTTTATACAGCTTGACTTCTTTGTATAATTCCGGACGATCCTGAGTGATCGACATTGTTCTAAAACTGTAAAGAAAAACCGATATTTCAATGATACTAACAAGATCTTTCGAGGTTAGGTACACGCAATGAGAAATAGAGCGACCGCGCCTATTGTTCAAGCGAGAACGTCGCGGTGCATCCTTACCTCTCGCGGCGCCGACGGCGAGGTTTCCCACGCGGTGGGACGACGCTCGGGTCGCTCTGTACATGACGAGGCAGGGCGGGCGACTTGACACAGCGGCGGAATAACTGAAGTGATTGGCCTAGATTGGCCGTAATGACGGGCCGTTGCGACTCGCGGCACGATGCGACGCGCTTTACCACGTCCTTGACCGTCTCTCGCCGGCGTCGCGTCCTTTCACGAGCGACGGGCCGCTGCGAGCACAAGACATTTGACACCCGCGAACGCGATTCACGATCTCCCACGGACGGGCGCGGTCTTCTAAATGTATATCGCGATCGTGGCATTCGTGGCACGATGGCACTAGCGGAAGCGGAAATTAAGCGACCATAGATAAAATTTAAAAAATGTACAATTAATTACCTTTATATCACATTAGGCACATATAATTACGCACATGCATTTTGCACAAATTTTTCTTCTATAAATTTCAATTCTCGACGATTTTTTCACAAACAGAGAGCACTACTGGCACTTATAAATAAATTTACTTAATATTATTATATTATATAATATTAAAGTAACGTTACATGACATTGCAATAGAACATATTATACATCACGATTATATTGCTGTTATTATGTTGTCACCAGTTCATAACGCAGCAATATAATAGATATATAATTTGTTATATCGTAAATATAAAATAATGTTATATAATCTATATATTACTCAGGCATAACAACCCGTTATATTACGTGTTATTTCTACGTTATATTAAAGGAACCGTCTGTGTTTGCTGGGATTGGCTTCCTTAAAGAACATTTTTGATAGAAAAAATCCTGACAATATGAATAAAAATCATAGATTTTCTTATCAGGTTTAAAATCAATTAAACATAACGCAACGAGAATATTGCATTTTTGCTGTATGGACACCAAAAAGCATGAAAATAGTGCATGTAAATAGAGACAATGCTTTTTGGGAAACTAATATACTTCCTTTGCTAAAACGCTTTTACCACGATAGCATGCTTCCGGAAATATTGAATAGCCGTCATAAAAGGAATATGCCTATAAGAGAGCCAAGATATATTATAGAAGCACAGGAAGCAAGTAAAAAATTAAGTAGTCGAAAAACTATTGAGCAAAATGCAGTAAAGAGCGAAAATGTCATTAATGAAAATAACAAAACGTTCAAATGTGACATTTTGCCGATGAAAACAGCAATTACCACTGCTATGATTGCTCAAGATATAGAGCAGGATGATGATTGTACATATATTGGTACAAGCTACAAGCGAGATATAACCGAAGAAGATAAGGCAAGACGAATAATAAATTTAAATAAAATTATTATACCTATTTCCGTTGTGAAACGGAATGTCTTGTCTGGCAACAACCTAACGGACGAATCGATAGATGAATTTTTACGCATTGTAAGACAAAGTACTTCTTTTGAAACGCAAAGTGTACAATATCAAGGACTCCCTGATTATATTGACGCTAGTAAGAGCGACAAAAGCTTACAAATAATTGAAGGAAAAAGTAAATACTCTGCAGGGGGAATTGAACACTGGCGACGTATATTTTGTGATGGCACCAAACTGTTCGTATATAACAGTATACCTGGCCGTACATATGACAAATTGGTACGCAAGGAAAGAGAATATATAAAGCGTCAACATCCAAAAATAAGGCAAAGTGATATTATTTTTGAGAAAGTTGATGCACAACCAGACGCTACAAGTTGCGGAATTTGCGCCGCAGCTTTTGCAACAACTATAGTTTTACAAGGTAATTCTTGTAATGTAAAATATTCCTATAAAGTAGGACAGATGAGACATCACTTTATAAAAATTATAGAAGATGGACATCTGTCGCTATTTCCAACACGTCCGTAGTAATATTTACAAAGTTACGATATCGCAAAAATATATTGTTTAGATAAAACATGTCTCAATGAATAAGATATTTGTTTTGTATTGGGAAACTAAATGTCAGAATCGTCTGTTCTGACGGTACTGGCAAAATAAAATGCCACAAACATTTATTCGGACGGTACTGATTATAATAAAAATCAGATGCGTCTATTCCGACGGTAGTGACAAAATAAAATGCCAGAAGCGTCTATTCGGACGGTACTGATTATAATAAAAATCAGATGCGTCTGTTCGGACGGTACTGACAAAGTAAAACGTCTGTTATGACGGAACTGATAATTAGAAATGTATCATTTTAAAAGTAAAATCGGAGAGACGGACGTAAATATATTGGTTGCGTTCTCACGGGAATAGGCGTTGGAGGGGCCTATTCTGTAATCCATCTATAATATAATAAAAATGAGAAGCGTCTGTTGTAACGGTACTGATTATTACAAATGTATTTTTTGTACATTACAATCGGAGAGACGAAAGAAAACATATTGGGTGCGTTCTCACGGGAATGGGCGTTGGAGGGGCCCATTCTATAGTATCAATAATCAAAATCACATAATTTCGATCCTTTTTACACATTTGAGAAAAAATATGCTGTGCATGTATTTGTCACTTGATTATATAAATATGTAAACAATATAACGTACAAGGTGGACAAAATAAAGCGTAACGAATTTTTATCCTCACAACTTATTTGCAGAGAAATATGTTTCAAACAAAAGTTGTTTGCTTTGAAGGGGGACACAGGATTCCGATGTGAGTTGTGTCGTAGATGTCATTCTCAAAAAATAGGGGACTAATTTCTTATGGAACTTGATTTTTTCCTTTACATGAAAGTTGTACATCTTGTTGAGACATTTTCGAAACACTATAATGAAGCTCTTTTTCGTTAGAATGTCCTGAGATATTTTAAATTTTGTCATATTTTTTATAAAAAATGTAATGTCTTGTAGAATATTCACTTTCGATGACTGTACCTTCATACTTTTATGCACAGAATAACAAAATAAAGCGAATAACAATATTATTTTTGACATTTACAATTTTGCAAAATTGAATGTACATTTTATAAAATGCAATCAAATTTTTAAAAATACTTTTTGCGTTTTTTTTTCAACAAAATCAATTCCTTTTATTCTACATATAAAAATATCAAGGTAAAATCCTCGAAAAGTGAAGACTTTACGAGATATTTTATATATTTTATATTGCAAATATCATAGCAAAATTTAAAATATCTTAGAATCGAAAAAGCTTTATTTTAGTAGAATGTCTCGATAACATGTATAACTTTTATCAGACAAGAATCAAGTTCCATAGAAATTAGTCGTCTTCTCTTGAAAACGACATCTGCGACATGACGCACATCGGAATCATTACATGTGTCACTCTGCCAAACAACTATTGTGTAAAAGCATTTTTTTCTCAAATCAAAAATAAGAATTTTTGGAGGAGTAGATTAAAATGGGACACCTTGTAAGGGTGAATGCGGTGCAAGGCTTACATATAATGCGTATTATAATGTATACACATACACATATGTATATATATATGTACATACACACATATATATAGGCGCTGTAATTACGTATACATACATATGTGCATGTGCATACATTATAATATGCATTATATTGTTGCGCCCGTGCTCAGACGCCCGTTACATTGCGGCGAATTGCGAAGATTCTCTTAGCGATCAGCTGTTATCGACCGTTATTGATTTACCAGAGATTCTCAATTGTGGAGCCTCGGTCTCGAGGGTCTCGAGCGGACGCGACGCGACGGCCCGAGGCTCCAGAACAATTGAGAATCTGGTAAATCAATAACGATCGATAATAGCTGTTCGCTAAGGGACGCTTCGCGATTCGCCATAATCGCCGCGATGTAACGGACATCTCAGCACGGGCGCAACAATATATATGTCTTACACCACCTTACACTTCCGACGTTGCATATGGGTATGAATCCAGTATTTCAGGGTGTACCAGACCTGACGTGCCACTTGTTAATGGCAGATACCTGAGATCATTTTGAGTCGGAAATTCTAATACCAAAATGCCGAGGCTATAATAGTTTTTAAGTAAGAAGTGTTCAAAGTTGGCCAATCAAGTTGTCTGAAATTCGCGCGCTCAGTCACGTCACATTGCACAGTAGTGAAGGTGCTTTCAAGCGCATTAATTCTATTATCGAAACTGATATAAATTTGCATAAGTATTGTCTGCGTTGTTGTAATTGCTTCTAATCTTTATTGTAATGTATGAGAATTATTAATTAAATGTAATAATATTAATAGCAGAGCAAAAGACATAAATATTAATTATGTAAAATGTGATACTGTTGAACTGTCAAAACTGTCATATGTATTTTATAATAAATGGATGATGATTCTGATGGTAACAATGTACAGATAAATATAAACTAATGAATTACATTTTTGTTTATTAATAAGTGCTAATAAACAGAACATAAAATAAAAATACATAATTTTACTATAATTAATAATAAAGTTATTTAATAAGCTTGAATTACATATGTTTCTACTTGTCTTGCTATTGAATTACATTTTAGTTTATTAGAATAAATATTATTAATAATAAAATTATTTATTTTTAATGTAACATTTGATAATTTAAAATAAACTTATTGCTAGATAAGAGATTACATAAACTGGCCGTAACTTTACAAAATTACAGAATGCAGAACACAGAACACAGAACGCAGAACGCAGAACGCAGAACGCAGAACGCAGAACGCAGAACGCAGAACACAGAACGCAGAACGCAGAACGCAGAACGCAGAACGCAGAACGCAGAACGCAGAACGCAGAACGCAGAACGCAGAACGCAGAACGCAGAACGCAGAACGCAGAACGCAGAACGCAGAACGCAGAACGCAGAACGCAGAACGCAGAACGCAGAACGCAGAACGCAGAACGCAGAACGCAGAACGCAGAACGCAGAACGCAGAACGCAGAACGCAGAACGCAGAACGCAGAACGCAGAACGCAGAACGCAGAACGCAGAACGCAGAACGCAGAACGCAGAACGCAGAACGCAGAACGCAGAACGCAGAACGCAGAACGCAGAACGCAGAACGCAGAACGCAGAACGCAGAACGCAGAACGCAGAACGCAGAACGCAGAACGCAGAACGCAGAACGCAGAACGCAGAACGCAGAACGCAGAACGCAGAACGCAGAACGCAGAACGCAGAACGCAGAACGCAGAACGCAGAACGCAGAACGCAGAACGCAGAACGCAGAACGCAGAACGCAGAACGCAGAACGCAGAACGCAGAACGCAGAACGCAGAACGCAGAACGCAGAACGCAGAACGCAGAACGCAGAACGCAGAACGCAGAACGCAGAACGCAGAACGCAGAACGCAGAACGCAGAACGCAGAACGCAGAACGCAGAACGCAGAACGCAGAACGCAGAACCCAGAACCCAGAACCCAGAACCCAGAACCCAGAACCCAGAACCCAGAACCCAGAACCCAGAACCCAGAACCCAGAACCCAGAACACAGAACACAGAACACAGAACACAGAACACAGAAATTATTTAAATCAAATTTCGATACAGAATTTAGCATTTAGATTAAGATAAATTTTTATACTTATTTATAAAAGATATTCGAAATGTCTACCATCACATTGTATACATAATTGTGCACGTCTTAATAAATTTCGCCCTGCATCATGTATTATTTGTGGTGTTATAGTCGCAACTGCTTCAATAATTTTGCCCTCAAGTTCTTCACGGTCGTTTATGTCTTCTCGATAAACGTATTCTTTTAAAGTTCCCCATAAAAAATAATCTAAAGGCGTTAAGTCTGGTGACCTTACCGGCCAATTTATAGGACCTCCACGTCCTATCCATCTCGCTGGAAAATTTGCATCCAATACGCGGCGTGCGTTTAAAGAAATATGTGGTGGTGCTCCATCGTGTTGAGAAAATATTTGTTGTCGTTGGTTTAATGGAATATCTTCTATCAAATTTATAAAATCATTTCTTAAAAAATTTGTATAAATATTTCCAGTTAGTCTTGCAGGCATTTCAAAAGGACCAATCTGAAATTTAAAGTATTGTATATACTTGTATACAGTTATTGTATAAGTGAAATACATTGAAAATTGTGTTTCTAATAATAAAAGTAATTAATACATTAGAACTCACAATTGTATCATTTAGTATACCAGCCCGTAAATTGATACTAAATCGACGCTGATAATTCCTTATTTTATTATAATTTGGATTTTCGTTCGCCCAAATATGTGAATTATGAGTATTAATACTGTTTTCACGCGTAAAACACGATTCATCCGTAAATAAAATATTACGTACAAAACCACGTTGATTTTCTTCCTGTTCTAGTAACCATGTACAAAATCTCATTCTCCGTTCATAATCTTGTGGTAATAAATTTTGTACTTTTGTAAAATGATACGCATGAAATCTGTTTTCTTTTAATACACGCTGTAATGTAGATTTCGAGATATATAATTCCCTACTAATTTTGCGTATACTAGTAGAAGGTTCATCTTCTGCAGCTTGTAAAATTGCTTTTTCATTTTGGTCTGTGCGGATACGACGTTCAATAACTGCACCTCTTCTTTTGTCAGGATTTACAGATCCTGTTTCACGCACACAATGTATTAATCAAATTTTTATTTGTGCTTTTATTAAATTTTTTTTTATAATTTGTAATTTTTTTATAATAAATGGCATTAAAAACAAAAAAGAAAACAAAAACAAAATAACGTAAAAATAAAGTGATTATCTTCCAACATGGATTTTACGTCAGCAGAATATTGTGATATGTTATTTATGTATGGTGAATTTGGACGAAACGCTCGTCTTGCTGGGCGCGAATATAACAGGCGTTATCCGGAACGAAGAGCTGTTAACAAGAACGTATTTTTGAGATTAGTACATCGTGTGCGTGAAACAGGATCTGTAATTCCTGACAAAAGAAGAGATGCAGTAATTGAACGTCGTATCCGCACATTCCAAAATGAAGAAGCAATTTTACAAGCTGCAGAAAATGAACCTTCTACTAGTATACGTAAAATTAGTAGGGAATTAAATATCTCAAAATTTACAGTTCAGCGTGTATTAAAGGAAAACAGATTTCATGCGTATCATTTTACAAAAGTACAAAATTTATTACCACAATGTGCACTCGCGACCGGGTATCGTTCGTTGAGCGCGGTGGGCTGGTATAGCCTTGTAATAAGACCCGGCAGTCAAGGTACTTAGGATCGGTAGGATCGAGAAAACGACGTTTATTCGGATGTGCTGGATATTGGTATTGACTTTATTCGTTAGTTACAACGGTACAAAGGCTTCTGAGAGCGAGCGGTATGTCAGCTGAATTTCGGAGCGGTCGCTAGAGCGCGCGAGGAGGGGGAAGATAGTTCGAGAAATAACGCGATTATTTTCGAGAAACGGAGCTGGCTTTCGTGGAAATTCGGGGGAACTCCAGGCGCTGACAAGGTCTCGCGCGTAAACACGTGAAACGACAACACGGCGAGGAATGCGGGTCGATAATCGCAATTTAACATATGAGATGTTTCGCGATTTCGAACATACCGCCCGCCTCGAATATTTATATTCGAAACGAGAATTAACAGACAGTAATATGCCGCATAATGTCAAATATAATACAGTGAATTGTTGAATACGTTGATATATGGATACAATGAAACTTAAATCTAAAGAAAAAGCGGAATCTCAAATCTAAAGAAACAGCGAAATCTTACATCTAATTGCGTTTTATACATATTTACATGTTGGTTTGACTAAAAGATGGAACGCATTACGGCCGCGAGCCGCCCGCCTTGACCGCTTCTTCGTCTGTTTTGATATTTATATCGATCGGCAAGAAACACAGTTTGACGATGGGTCGCTTGTATTCGCGCGGTTTTGACGGTGACGACGCGTGTCAGACCATCCTCCCCGGGATGACAAGCAATAATGCGTCCGAGTTCCCAATGACTGGGGGGAGCGAGCGGATTACGCATTAGCACGATTCGACCGACGGTGGCCAGATTTTGCATAACGCGCCACTTCGGGCGTTGTTGGAGCGTATGCAAATAATCGCCTACCCACGACCTCCAAAAACCTTCAGAAATTCGTTGCACTAGTTGCCAACGCGAGAGCCGATTCTCGGTTATGTCGAGTACGCTCGGCTCCGGGATTGCAACAAGGTTGGTAGTCGTCGAGACTATCGGAAATTGATGTTATCGGTCGCGAATTTAGGCACGCTTCGACACGGCATAATAGCGTAATCATCTTCTCGCATGTAAGCGTGTGAGATCCTATACATCGCTTTAAGTGGTATTTCACGCTACGTACTCCGGCCTCCCATAATCCGCCGAAATGTGGAGCCGCAGGAGGGAGGAAATGCCATGCTATTTGATCGCCTGCTAATTTGTTAAGAAAATTTGGATCGCGCACGGCGGCGTTACAAGCGGCGGCGAGTTCTCGTTCGGCGCCCTGAAATGTACCATTATCTGAGTACATGCTATGGGGAAGTCCGCGCCGCGCGACAAATCGGGAAAACGCCGCAAGGAAGGCCGCCGAGCTGTAATCGCTTACCAGCTCTAAATGAATCGCTTTCGTAGTCATACAAATGAATAAGGAGATGTAGGCCTTGTGAGCCTTATGACCTCGTCCCTTTGCAGACCGCACGAGTATCGGTCCTGCGTAATCGACTCCGGTATGCTCAAACGCGCGCGAAGATCGATTGACTCTGACGTCGGGTAAGTTACCCATGAGCTCCGCCGGCACCATAGCCTTTTCGCGAGCGCATTTAACGCATCGGTATAGGACCGCCCGTACGGTTGTCCTTGCGCGCAAAAGCCAGAACTCGGTACGGAGATAAGCGAGGGTAATATGAGGGCCTCCGTGTAGAGTGTTATGGTGAGCGTGCGATATGATGCGAGATAATAACGGATGGGACGCTAGGACGATCGGATGTTTGGTTGACTCGGGAAGATCGGATTTTTGCAGTCGCCCTCCGACTCGTATCAGACCCTCGGTGTCGAGATACGGATTAAGAGCGACAAGTGAACTTGATTTAGGTACGCGTTCGTTTCGTTTGAGACTCGCAGTCTCTTGTGGAAACAAGTCACCTTGAATGGTTTTGAGCCAAAAGATCTTGGCTGTTTGAATTTCGCGTGGAGTTAGTGCGAGCGATTGATTGATCTCAGCACCGGTTTTCGGTGTGGAATTGAGGCGAGAGCGAAGGATTCTTGTGAATCGCATAATATAGGCCGTCACGGTGAGCAGCTTAGACCATGAAGAATAGCGCGTCGCGAGATCCCATGGTTCAACACGTGCGACGCAAGCATGTATGACGACGCGGTTTTTGCTCGATATTTCAGCTTCGGTTGGAGACAAGCATGAGGTCGGCCAATGCTCAGGGGATTGTTTTAGCCAGGACGGCCCTGACCACCAAAGGGTGCAATCGGCAAGCTCGCCAGGGCGCAAACCGCGAGATGCGCAGTCGGCGGGGTTGTCCGCCGTCGGAACATGATGCCAGATTGCTGCCGGTAGCAGACTTTGCGTCTTGGCGACTCGATTTGCAACGAAAACCTTCCATCGTGACGGAGGCTGTTTAAGCCACGCTAACACGATCCTTGAGTCGGTCCAACAGTGATGTTGGAGGTTTTGAATGTCGAGATTTGAAAGAACAAATGACATTAAACGTGCTAGAAGCACCGCGCCGCAGAGCTCTAGTCGTGGCACGCTTAATGTCTTGATTGGAGCGACCTTTGATTTCGCGACGAGAATGCACACGGTAACGGGGCCGTCTCTCGGTACGAGACGGAGATATACGACCGCGGCGTACGCCTTTATTGAAGCATCCGAGAACCCGTGAAGTTCACAATGAGCGATATTGGGACCGTAATTTGTCCAGCGAGGGATCAAGATGAGTTTGAGACGCGGCAATTGATTGTGATATTCGCGCCATTGTTCTAATAGATCGCACGGCAGCACGTCGTCCCAGTCATGTTTCAATGACCAGAGGCGTTGCATAAATATTTTCGCGACCACGATAACGGGAGTTACCCACCCCAACGGGTCAAACAATTTCGCGATGGTGGAGAGAACCGCCCGTTTGGTCTGCCCCGCATTCGGCGTAGTCGTGACCCGGAAATGGAAGGAATCGCTTTCTGGATTCCACGCGACGCCTAATATCTTTAACGGCTCGTCGACGTGTAGATCCTTGTCACGCGCAAGGCCATGATCGGAAGGATCAATGTCGGACAGTAACTCGGGACAATTGCTTGCCCACTTGCGTAGCCGGAAACCGCCCTTTTCCAGATGTGCAATTAGTTGATCGCGAATTTGAAGCGCGAGTTTACGGTTGTTCGCTCCGAACGTACAATCGTCGACGTAGATTTGACGAAGTAATACTATAACGGCCAACGGAAATTCAGCTCCGTAGTCCTCGACGAGCTGTAGAAGTACGCGAAGTGCGAGGTACGGGGCTGAAGCAGTGCCGTATGTAACGGTAAGCAACCGATACTCCGCCACTGGCTCGGAAGGCGACGAGCGCCATAGAATTCGTTGGTAATCCACGTCGCGAGTGTCAATGAGAATTTGCCGATACATTTTGGCGATGTCGGCAGTACAAACGTACGGATGTTGACGCCAGAGCAAGATAACTACGACCAGGTTATTTTGTAGTTTGCGACCGATTAACAAATGATGATTTAGCGAGGTACCGTTTGATGTAACGCAGGAAGCGTTAAACACGACCCGAAGTTGCGTGGTAACGCTGCTTTCGCGAAAAACAGCGTGGTGCGGAATGTAATAAATTTGAGAGTTACTCGATTTTGCGTCGGTGTCATTAACCTTGGTCATGTGACCGAGCTTCTCGTATTCCTCTAGGAATTCGCGATATAACGCGGCTTTAGTTGGCTCTCGAAGGAGTCGACGTTCCGCGCGGTATAAACTGGACAACGCGGTAGCGCGGGATTCACCAATGTCTATCGGGGGACCGTTTTTGAACGGTAACCGCACGACGTATCGTCCCTCCGGCGTGCGGGAGTGAGTGGCGGCAAAATGCTCTTCGCATTGTCGCTCTTCGGGACTTAAATGGATTTCGTGAGGGACTTCTTCGATCGGTAAATATGCATATTAGGTCAAACTTCACCGATGACCTTGACCTTGACATATGCTGTCAAGGTCACCCTCCTGAGTGACCTTCAGAAGGTTTTAGCTGGCGGTCATTTTTTATTAAAAAGTTATAAACAAAAAAGTTTTAAAAATATAGCAGTTATTTTGAGTGTTGAAAGGCATAAACAACCTTGACTTTGACATATGTTGTCAAGGTCACCCTTCTAAGTGACCTTCAGAAAGTTTTAGCTGGCGGTCATTGTTCATTAAAAAGTTATAAACAAAAAAAATTTGGTGGGGAAAATTATTTAAAGCAGTAAATTGTTGGTATATTGAAAGGAAAGTTATTTAAAGCAGAGAATAGAGAAGTATGTGCTTCAACTTACAAAGCACATACTTGTAAAGCGCGTCACTAACCTATAGGTTAGTGGCGCGCTTTACAAGTGTGTGCTTTGTATGTGCTTCAACTTACAAAGAACATACTTGTAAAGCGCGTCACTAACCTATAGGTTTTGTCAATAACCAACTATTATCTGCTTTAACAAAGCTTTAACATGCTTTTGCCATGATTAAAGCAGAGAATACTTGTATTTACACTTTCTAATACATAAAATTGTGTATATACTTTTCAATATACCAACAATTCACTGCTTTAAATAATTTTCCCCACCAAATTTTTTTTGTTTATAACTTTTTAATAAACAATGACCTCCAGCTAAAACCTTCTGAAGGTCACTCAGGAGGGTAACCTTGACAACATATGTCAAGGTCAAAGTCGTTTATGCCTTTCAATACTCAAAATAACTGCTATATTTTCAATTTTCTTTTTGTTAATAACTTTTTAACGAACAATGACCGCCGGCTAAAACCTTCTGAAGGTCACTCAGGAGGGTGACCTTGACAGCATATGTCAAGGTCAAGGTCATCGGTGAGGTTTGACCTAATATGCATATTTACCCTTCGATCTCCCAAAATTTACGAAGATCGAGATCAAGGCTTTCGAGGATTGTTCCATGATTCGCATGAACGGAATCAGGGTGGAGGGATCGGGCGGAAGAAACCGGTCCGGAAATTATCCACCCGAGTGTCGTGTTCTGAGCGATGGGCTCGTTATCGGCTCCTTTACGGACTTCTAAAATAAGCATGCCGTACAAATCGGCTCCGATTATTAAATCGATCGGATCAGAGCTCATGGGATTCTTATCCGCCAACGTCAAGTCAAAAATGTGCGCCCATTGGAGCGTCGATTGAGCGCGATTCGGTGCGTACTTTGAAGGCGATTGAATTACGTACGCGGTAGTCGAGTAGGCCGGTTTGTCGCCAAACGATGGGGTTACGCGAATACGTGCGACGGAATGCGACAACGATTGCGAGTCTCCAATGCCGGTAATACGTGTAGTTTGTTTTATTTTCGCGAGACGCAACCGTTGAACAATATTTCCGGAGATTAAAGTCGCAACGGAACCTTGGTCGAGCAGAGCGCGGGCGTAAACAAAGTGACCTTGTGGCGAGTAAACACGCACTCGAGCGGTTGCCAAAAGTACGGTTGACTTCGGCATTATCGTCTTCGAAATTAAATGAGACGCGATCTCGTTATCGTTGTCGCTGTCTTTTGATGCGACGGTAGGAACGGATTCTACGCTGGGCGATTTTGCATCGTCCGTGAAATGTAGTAGGATGTGATGTCGCTTATGACAAGTTTTACAGGACCGCACGTTTTTACAATCCTTTAGCGAATGATTACGCCCGAAGCAATTAATACAACGGTTTTCCCTTTTCACATACTCGTATCGCTGCGACGGAGTATATGCTAAGAACGACGCACATTGATACAATAGGTGCGCGGATTTGCATATCGGGCACGCAAAGTTTGCAGCTGTTGTCGAATGGGAAGCGATAGATTTCGATTTCGGCGACTTTTGCGAACCGTCGGTGGTTTTCTCGGATTTCGAAGGCGAGATCGCCTCGAAAGCGCGGATACGCGATTCAAGGAATTTATCCAACTCGTTATAGGTGGGATAATCGACCGTTTCGCTCATTTGTAATTCCCATGCTTTTCCGGGAAGATGTATCGAGCTTTTTGCGAAATCAAAAAAACGAGGATATCGCTCCAAGTGTCGACGGGACGATCGAGGTTTTTAAGCGCTTGAACCGAGGTGTTTGCTTTGTCGCGCAAATTCTGAAGGTTTTTGAAGGTTTCGGACGCGATCTGTGGCAACGAAAATAACGTTTGCAGATGGCCGTTAATTAAACGACGTTTATTTTCATACCGCGACGAGATAAGATTCCATGCCACAGTAAAATTCGCGTCGGTAATCGCGAGGTGGGTGAGCGCGCTACTTGCATCTCCCGATAAACTCGAGCATAAATAATGCACCCGATCTACATTTGGCAAAGTTTTATTATCGATAATCATCGATTTAAAACGATCGCGGAAGCTTTCCCAGCGGTCGAAAGATCCGTTGAAGGTCGGCAGGTTGATCCGCGGAAGCTGAGCCGTGGGACGGAGGATTGAATTTGAAGCGTGACTTACATTGAGGTTGACTACATCGCTGTCAGAAACCTTGGCCAGTACCTCGGACATGTAGTCCAGCGCCTCGTCAAACTGGTCCTCGCAGGCTTCGAACTGGTCATTGCAGTAATACGGCAGCTCCTCGGCGGTGCTCACGTCGAGGGATGCCCGGATCTTAGCGTCCAAGTCCCGCGAAGTCGAGAACTTCTCTTTGAGAGCTGCGATTCGGCTCTGCACCACCGCCTTCGTCATCTTGGCTTGACCCAATTTTTTAAAGTTGGATAGAGCGCGAGATATTGAGCTCATCAATTGGCTCTGCTTTGCCAGGAGCTCGTCTTGTGAAGATGCCATGGTGAACGGGTATCGTCACTAAGCACTCCGAAAGTCGTATGATACGATTCGTCTTGACTCCGAATCCGGCTCGAAGGACCAAAATGTGCACTCGCGACCGGGTATCGTTCGTTGAGCGCGGTGGGCTGGTATAGCCTTGTAATAAGACCCGGCAGTCAAGGTACTTAGAATCGGTAGGATTGAGAAAACGACGTTTATTCGGATGTGCTGGACATTGGTATTGACTTTATTCGTTAGTTACAACGGTACAAAGGCTTCTGAGAGCGAGCGATATGTCAGCTGAATTTCGGAGCGGTCGCTATAGCGCGCGAGGAGGGGGAAGATAGTTCGAGAAATAACGCGATTATTTTCGAGAAACGAAGCTGGCTTTCGTGGAAATTCGGGGGAACTCCAGGCGCTGACAAGGTCTCGCGCGTAAACACGTGAAACGACAACACGGCGAGGAATGCGGGTCGATGATCGCAATTTAACATATGAGATGTTTCGCGATTCCCGAACACACAAGATTATGAACGCAGAATGAAATTTTGTACATGGTTATTAGAACATGAAGAAAATCAACGTGGTTTTGTACATAATATTTTATTTACGGATGAATCGTGTTTTACGCGTGAAGGCAGTTTTAATACTCATAATTCACATATTTGGGCGAACAAAAATTCAAATTATTATAAAATAAGGAATTATCAGCGTCGATTTAGTATCAATTTATGGGCTGGTATACTAAATGATACAATTGTGAGTTCTAATGTATTAAGGGGATCCTGCAGTGACAGGCGAACTCCAACGTGACAGTGTCACGATCTAGCACGGAACTAAAAATAATCGATAATTTCGATCGTTTACTATGTTTCCTGTGTTACCGTGCTATACCTGTCCTTGTCTAACGGATACCTATACGATATATCTGTCCTTGTCAGATTGCAGCAGCGCCATCTCTGACAAGATCCGGCAACTACTGTTGCACGCAACACTGCTCTTCTTGTCATTCTGCATCCGTATTTGCATTACTAAAATAATTTTTCAATGGATCTTTTTTTGTACGCATTGAATCTTACTTCTACTTGCACGATATTATTCCTACATGTTTACCCAAAGTTACATGATAAACATTATGTATGTATAAACTGCAGAATTTTTGTTTTAAGCAAATGTTGTCGTCAGGTGACAGCTGTATGTGCCCAAATAAGTAATATTTTTAATTTTTTGGTGTTTTTGATATAAAATCGCGGTTGTGTAACATAGATTTTTGTGCGTACTTTAATTCTGTAAAAGATTTTTGCAATTTTATAAAGCCAATTAAAAGATCCATTGAAAAACGATAATGTCGGTAATTCATACGACTGCAGGATCCCCTTAATTACTTTAATTATTAGAAACACAATTTTCAATCTATTTCACTTATACAATAACTGTATACAAGTATGTACAATACTGATATTAAATTTCAGATTGGTCCTTTTGAAATGCCTGCAAGATTAACTGAAAATATTTATACAAATTTTTTAAAAAATGATTTTATAAATTTGATAGAAGATATTCCATTAAACCAACGACAACAAATATTTTTTCAACACGATGGAGCACCACCACATATTTCTTTAAACGCACGCCGCGTATTGGATGCAAATTTTCCAGCGAGATGGATAGGACGTGGAGGTCCTATAAATTGTCCGGCAAGGTCACCAGACTTAACGCCTTTAGATTATTTTTTATGGGAAACTTTAAAAGAATACGTTTATCGAGAAGACATAAACGACCGTGAAGAACTTGAGGGCAAAATTATTGAAGCAGTTGCGACTATAACACCACAAATGATACAAGATGCAGGGCGGAATTTATTAAGACGTGCACAATTATGTATACAATGTGATGGTAGACATTTCGAATATCTTTTATAAATAAGTATAAAAATTTATCTTAATCTAAATGCTAAATTCTGTATTGAATTTTGTTTTAAATAATTTCTGTATTCTGTATTCTTGTAATTCTGTATTCTGTATTCT
>JASTWR010001919.1:0-30277 GCA_030770355.1 Harpagoxenus sublaevis | reverse complement strand
TTGTTGCTTTTCGTGCGTGGAATCCCACCAAAGTGCGCGGTATCGCCGCCAATCTCTCGGAGCAGTGAATCTGCCGTGCTACTCCAGTTCCGTGAGGACCGCCTAAGCGGCGGATAAGCGCGGTTTTTCGCCGCCCCCGCTCGACAAGACTCCGTTTTCGTGAAGTTCACGTGTCGCAAGTGCCGCCATTGAGCGGCCGGCTTGTGAATTCGCGAGTTATCAAACCGAATTAAGAGCACGTGGCGATTACTTTGCCCGCGCCAAAGGCATTCGGTCACCCAAGGGCTCAACTCGGCATCCGACGCGTACGCGCTCGCTAATCTGTCTCGGGCTCAAGATTCCGGCGATCGCGGACAAGATTTCCGTTCGCAGGGCGACTTGTCGGTCGCTGTTCAAGATTTCCGTTGTAGCAGGCAGAAATCTGTTTTGGCGAATCAACATTTCCGATCGGTACATTCGGAGCCGGCAGTGAGCCGTGGTGGTGAAGTGCGCGCGTGTTCACGTCGCGGGATTGAGCCCTTCGGTCATCCGTTGGAACGCGACATATTCTCCTCGTTTTGCACCCCGTCAAGGTGGTGACGGCAAAAAAAAAAGAACTGTATTCATCCAAGTAATAAAGTGAGAATACGAAACAATATGTATATCGTATGTTTCTTATGTTGTATACATGTAGGTGTATAGGGAGGATTCGAACCCAACCTAAAGCGAGGGGGGTAGAGGGAAAGGGGGGTTCCGCAGCGCGGGGTACTCCATACCCGATGGACGAAGGGGTCCGCGGGGGCAAGGGAGGGGGCCAAATGCGGGCGAGGGGGGTAGAGGGGCAGGGGGTTCCTCGGCGCGGGGTACTCCATGCCCGGTCGGCGAGGGGTCCGCGGGGCAAGGGAGGGGGCCAAATGCGGGCGAGGGGGGTAGAGGAGCAGGGGGGTTCCGCAGCGCGGGGTACTCCATGCCCGGTAGGCGAGGGGTCCGCGGGGTGAGGGAGGGGGAAGCTTGTGCGAGGGGTCCGCGGGGAGAGGTGGGGAATGCTGGGCGAGGGGTCCGCGGGGAGAGGTTAACATTGTTTTCCGACATCGCGGCCCGCGGGAGAGGGGAAACCGCGCTATGGGCCGCGAGGGATGCGGACGCAGTGGTCCACGGTGAAGGGGGGTCCGGACTGCAACCCGCATCATATATCGTTTCCACGTGTCCTCGCTCTCGCTACCGCTCGCGTCGACCGCGGATCAGCGTGACATCACCGCGCTTGCATATCACATTCTCTTTCTACTTACCTCTTCACGTTCTCTCTCATACTCACCTTCTTACCTATACCTCCTCGTATTCTCCATCCGCTCCCGTTTGCGTCCTCTCTCCAGCTCTCAGATGTTCTTTCTTATTCGCGTATCTATTACTAGAGCAGGTGCATATTTTTAAAATATTTGCTGTTAAAAATAAAAAAGTTACAGTCTTTTATAATTAAACGACGCGGTAGCGTTCTACCGTCCGGTATTTAAATCAAGCGAAAGAAAAATTTAAGGGGAAGGTGTAACCGAGCCATGACAAAAATTCGGAGAAAAGTAGCTTGAGTCCTTATCATGCAACAGTACATAGCTTGTAGTCCTGTCACATACATACATACTGACCTGTATGGACACATACGCATACATACATTACATATACGTGCGAAAGTGTAATTGCATCTTCACATAGGACACCTAATAATATGTAAAAGGGAAAAGTAAAACATTTTAACGTTTATATAATTATTTCTGAACTTCATACGAGATACGATGTATGGACAATGGTTCATGCAAACGTATGTGTTTGATGAAATCATCGCGACATTGATATGAGTATCATGCCAATGACTCTGCATGCATAATCTCAAATTGAAACTGTATCTAAAACGAACTTGTCGTCTTGCACTGATCATACACGTACATACATACATACAACATACATACATACATACATACATACATACATACATACATACATACATACATACATACATACATACATACTACATACATACATACATACATACATACATACATACATACATACATACATACATACATACATACATACATACATACATACATACATACATACATACATACATACATACATACATACATACATACATACATACATACATACATACATACATACATACATACATACATACATACATACATACATACATGCATACATGCATACATGCATACATGCATACATGCATACATGCATACATGTACATACATGCATACATGCATACATGCATACATGCATACATGCATACATGCATACATGCATACATGCATACATGCATACATGCATACATGCATACATGCATACATGCATACATGCATACATGCATACATGCATACATGCATACATGCATACATACATACATGCATACATACATACATACATACATACATACATTCGTAAAGCAAATGCAATTGCATATTCACATAGGACACATCTAATAACTATGTGGAAAAAAGGGGAAAGAAAATAAAACATTGTAACGTTTATATAATTAATTTTTAAAAAGATCGTAACTTCTTCTGGCATTGCGACCACCAGTTAAATATTTTAAATACATTTTGTAATGCGCAATTCTTAACATCAAACGTACACCAAACGTACACAAACGTACACAAACGTACACAAACGTACACAAAACATATATTAAACGTACACAAACGTACATCAAACGTACGCAAACGTATGCAAACGTACATCAAAACGTATATACCTATATCATACGTATATCATACGTATATCATGCGTACATTATATGTACTCTCCCACATGTTCTCTCTCTCTCGCTTTCGCTCCTGCTCGCGTTCTTTTTATCTCCTCCATGGCCTCTTTCTCATTCTCATTTCCTTTTATATCCCATATTCGCATTCTCTCTCAGTCCCATTGTCCCACCTATATCTCCTCATATTCTCTTCCCGCTCGCGTCTCCTCCCTTTTTCTCTCGTTCGCGTTCGCGTTCGCGTCTTCTCCCTTGCTCGCCTCCCCGCCTATATCACCCCATTCTCTCTTTTTCACCCTCCCGCTCGTGTCCTCTCGCTCGCACACCTTCTTACGCGCGGTACGGCTATCATTTGCATCATAATTATTACGTGTTATTGCTACTCCCATTAATTTCAGGATTACTACCACATTCCGTCGGTGTTGAATTTAGAAAAGAAAATATTTACGTTACGCTTGCGAAGATATTTATGTGACAACTCATATTTTAACACCAAATTCAAAAATTATTTATTTTATGAATAACGACTAAAACATTTTTTAAGCATTACATCATTTATACATATCGTTAGAATTTGGAAATAGAGGGGAAATGGTAAATGAAAGGTATGTGAAAGAACAAAAGTTTATATCTACATACATATAATGTGAAACATTTATTGAATAATCAAAATTATACAATTTTTGGTTTTTAGATCACCGACATTTTTTTTATTTCTTACGCGTTTTCTTTTTTCAACAAGTTGAAAACCGTATTAGTAGCATTTAAGTTCTTATGTTTATGCCCACATTTCTTCGGGCTCGTCGATATCATACGGGCGGAGTCCGAACAGCCGAGTCAATCAAAAATATCATGTGGAGATTGGTAAATATCATCGATTTGGCGGGGCCTCTAATGTATCCCGCCACAGATCTTCGAGATCGTATCGGCGTTCCCATCGCTCCGCTTGCACTGATCTCTGATGGTCAATGTTGATAAACCTGTCAATGCGTATGTCTCCATGCCAAAAAGACTGGAAAAATATAAAATACTATTATATACATGTATATAGTACAAAAATGTAAAAATGTTATACATTTTGTACATAAGTAATCTTACGTTGTACTCGGGGATGGTTCGCAGCCATATTTCATTTCTAATACGGATTTCAGCTATTTGTAGATATCCGACACAAACCCACTGACAATAAAGAAAATATTAAACCACTATAAGACCACACATATCCATACATCATATAAAGGCGTTGGCACATGAATGACTTTTTGCCATGCGGTAGAGTCGCGTGACAGACCGTGCGCACGAGCAACTTTTGTCGTGCGGCAAAGTCGCTCGTATGCCCGCGCCATAAGAATGTTGTACTTACCCCTACAATAGGATAGGTAACTTTTATGTAACCAAAGATAGGCATCCTTTTAGACAGAGTACAGCTGGGCACTAGTACGATTCTACACTGACTGCAAAAGACTGAGCCCGAGCCCAGTAGCGAATAGTTATCTCGCGAAAGTAGCGAAATCTGACACCTTCATACGAGATACGACATATGGGTAATGGTTTTGACAATTTAGAATCACCGGGAGAAATAGTAACGCACGCGGGTAACGTACGCCGCAAGTACACGCGGAAACTATAAACATATACTTATTACTAGATATACTTAAAAATACGATACTACAATAATAACAAAACGATTTATTCTCTCTCCCATTCACATCGGCCGCGGGTCCGCGTGACATCATCGCGCGCTTGCACGTTCTCTCTCATACTCACCTAATGTTCGCGTCTTCTCTTTCGCTTTCAGGTGTTCTCTTCGCGAACGCCTACCTATTAGCGTTCTCTCACACGATATTTAATTTTTAAATGTTTTATTAATTTAATACTTCAGATAAGAATCAGTATTTACTGTTTTAAATATTTTTAATTTAATATTTTGGATATAATTTAATACTTTAGCAGAAATAATTATTTTAAATGATAAACCAAATCATGAATCAATATCGATGAACCGATTATAGTTAAAGAAAATACATACAAAACTGCAAATCTTACATTAGCGCCGCCGCAAAAATCAATGACCCAATAATATCATTTTCAAAGACAATGTCCCGATAATTTCATCGAACATGTGCAAAATTGCAAATCATGCATTAGCGCCGATGCACGATTGCTGCGTGCGCTATAGTCCGCGGGGAGGGAAATCACATTTTCGGACGTCGCGGCGGCCCGCGGGGAGAGGGGAACCGCGCTATGGTTCGCGGGGGATGGGAGTCCGCGCTATGGTCTGCAAGGAGGAGAACGGATGCCACGGTGGTCCGCGGGTAGGGGTAGGGGGTACCACGTAGGGGTTCCATGGTGAGGGGGTCAAGAGCGCTGCAGCCCGCGTGATGTCACATCATGTATATTTCCCACGTGTTATCTTTCTAGCTCTCGCTCCCGCTCACGTCTTCTCTCTCTCTCTTCCACACACATTTACGTTCTCTCTCGCATTTATATCACGTATTCGCGTTCTTTCTATCATACTCACCTTCTTACTTATATCTCCTCGTATTCTCTCCCCGCTCCCGTTTGCGTCTTCTCTCCTGCTCTCAGGTGTTTTTCCTTATTCATATATCTATTTGCGTTCTTTCGTCCGGTATTTAAAAATTTTAAGTATTTTATTAATTTAATACTTTAGATAATAATTTAATAGCTATTTGATTTTAACAACTAATTATAATCTAAAAGGACACGACCTAATCTTAAGGAATTGGAATATGGAGATGGCGAAAGGAAAATAAATTTAAGCTAAAAGATTTGATCTTTAAAATAGAAAGTCACAGTCTTTTATAATTAAGCGACGCGATTGCGTTCTACCGTCCGGTATTTAAATTTTAAGTATTTTATTAACGCAATTCAAGGAATTGGAAGGGAGAGGTGGAAGGATAATAAATTTTAACTTTTTTAAATCATATTATACATTTATTCAGTTTTTTATTGTATTATAAAAAGTAATATACTAAAACGTCTTACATAACTAAAACTGTTCATACAAAATATTATAAAATGATAAATATGTATAAATCTGCAACATATAATGTAACATTTTTTATTTAAAGAAATATTACATTTTTCTCCGCTGTCGACACGCATTCTATCCCACTCTTTACAATACTCCATCCATCCATCCATTCCTCTCACACTCTCATCCTTTTCACTACATTGCTAACAACACACATCTATACTCTCTCAACTATAACTTCATAACTAATATTCGCTACAGAATACATGTGCGGGGGATATATAAACATATATACTTATTACTATAGATATATTAAATATAAATCTCCCTTTCCAAGTTCTGGAGTCGCCTTTCAAATCTTTTAAATAACTTCATAATTAAGAAAACATTGCACTCCCGACACTTATGCGCAGGCTTTATGCGCATTAACCGTCTATCACAATCACTACACCGCATCGTGCTTGAAATGTTTAATCCGTGTAACTGCGATGAGATTCAGTGCCACCGCACTCTTCGCGTGTAACCGATGGGCTGCTCTCGACGCGCGTAGCACTTTTCGCACAGCCGTTTCCGCGGAAAGCCGTACTCCTGCACATAGCAGGGGACGATTCCGATCACGCAGTCAGATTGCAGCAGGTAGTAATACCGCTCCGGATAATCCTGCGGTCGAACCCCGTCCAACAACCTAATTGTGATAGGTTCTACTGGTGGTGGTCTCATTTTCTAGAGAATTACTAAATAAAATTAATATATTTAAATTTTTAAAAATATTTTTAAATATATAAAAATTAATTATATTTCTTTTACCCGCTTTTTAAACAACCAATGTGTTTGGTACCCTCACAGGTAATCCTCGATGCTCTCAGGATCCATCGAGAAGAATTAATCACACTGCTATTCGTAATTCTATTTTTTCACTTTCTAATGCCCGTTCGTTACCGATTATGCAAAAGACTCTGCAAGAGCTCAATTTATAGGAGTTGAAAAATGTAGAGTGAGGGATCTACGTGATTTATCTGCGACATATTACATTACCAAAAACGAGCAGACGGTTGTTATGAAAAAGTAATCTTTTACTTACCGCTGCATCTTGCAATCGCGGGTGACACTATAAACCGCTGTTGAACATAGCATATCGTATGAGATGACAATTGTTGTGAGAAAATAATCCTCGCGAGAAAAAAAATGTTTAAGAAAATCTAATTGCATCTTCGCATAGAACACATCTAAAAAAATGATGACACTATAAACCGCTGTTGAACATAGCATATCGTATGAGATGACAATTGTTGTGAGAAAAATAATCCTCGCAAGAAAAATGATGTTTAAGAAAATCTAATTGCATCTTCGCATAGAACACATCTAAAAAATGATACAGCGCTATTGTAAGGAATTGGAATAGGGAGAGGCTGATGGATAATAAATTTAAACTTTTTTAATCATATACATTTATTCAGGAATACTTAAGCATATTTATATTGTATAAAGTTAACGTACATCTCCCCGTCTCAAGGCATCACGCAAAAGTTCAGCCACACCATAAGCTAATAGTTCGCAATCTATGACAAGACGCGGTTGTCATGAAAAAATAATCTTTTACTTACCGCTGCATCTTGCAATCGCGGGTGACACTATAAATCGCTGTTCAACATATAGAACACATCTAAAAGATGATACAGCGCAATTGTAAGGAATTAAAATAGGGAGAGGCTGATGGATAATAAATTTAAACTTTTTTAATCATATACATTTATTCAGGAGTACTTAACTTATATTTATTTATGTTAACCTACTACATCAAAAGATTTCTCTCTCGATGCAGCATACATAATGTCATCCATAGCATACGCTATGAGTTCACAATCTACAATTGACGTTTGGTCGTAATAGTAATTGCTGCGCAAGAAACTAACGGCGTCGCATTTTTTGGTAATACGATTTTTTCGTAGAATACTTGCAAACTCGATGAACTTCTTATCTGCCTCTCTCGCAAACTCATATAGCTCGAGGCATACATACTCGACGCAGTGTTTGAGTTCGAAGAAAAAGAATATAGTTGCAGGTTTCATGTACAAATAATTATTGCGCGATGACAATTTTACAAGTTTATCATCACGCATTTGTACAACTTCGAGTATTAGGTCTTCTGGATGAGTCGGAATAGTCAGCGACTGACCGACAGCTGACTGCACAAGTCGTTTGACATCTATGCGTCTATCGATGAGCTTCTTCCACGTGTAATAAAACATCGCGATTTGATTTCCTCGGTAGTCACCAAGGACCAATTCGACAAAGGAGGATTCGTGTGGAGGTTTCAGACTGACGCTGACCCCAATGTCCAAATATTTGTAAGCTGTACGTGTCAATCCGTATCGTCTGTTGAGTATACGCACCGCACGACGCTCCAACGAAGTGCTGTAGAAAAAAGAACAAGATAAGGTTTTAAAATAATAAAATTGGAAAAATTATAAAATAGGAGACTCTATAAATTAAACGAAACTTACTTGTTCTCACTCGATGGAGTTGCAGCTTCGGGAATCGGCACGTAATAATTCATGCGTGCGCCACCACTGTTGCTTCCCGCAGCGGAGTACATTTTTCACTCTCGGTTATGGCAAGTCGATCGTTTGTACAAGCGGCTGATACAAGACTGACCGATCGCATAAAATTAACGGAGCGTATACGCGAAAACACCCTCCCCTTTTTTAAAATTATGACGTGGTGGGAATAATACTTCTAGAACGTATTCTAAGAAAAGTTGTTTATCAAGGTTTTTGGCAAACGTGTTGGGACATGTTTCGCTGCAATAGTCGGTTATGACATCGCTTATTGTCAAGCAAACGTATTGTTTAAGCGGATTAAAGATAAAATATCCTCGATTAAATATCTGAGATAAAAAATGTTTGTCTCGATGATTTAACCGTCGTGGTATCGCGGTCATGATAATTATTTTTTCTTGCAGACATGCATGATGACGAAAGTCCAATTTAGATACAATTTCAATTTTTGCTGTTTCGCGTAAGTCAATGACATGATATCGTTTTCATGGGCAGTCATCACGTCTCGCGATGACTTTATTAAACGTGTGCAAAACTGCAAAATTCTGCAATTCATAAGTCAAGCGCTGATGTACGGCTGCTGCGGACATGCATGGTGACTAAGTCCACTAAAAATTGAAATTGCATCTAAAGTGGACTTAGTCACCATGCATGTCCGCAGCAGCCGTACATCGGCGCTTGACTTATGAATTGCAGAATTTTGCAGTTTTGCACACGTTTAATGAAGTCATCGCGAGACGTGATGACTGCCCATGAAAACAATATCATGTCATTGACTTACGCGAAACTGCAAAAATTGAAATTGTATCTAAATTGGACTTTCGTCTTCATGCATGTCTGCAAAAAAAAATAATTATCATGACCGCGACTCCACGACGGTTAAATCATCGAGACAAACATTTTTTATCTCAGATATTTAATCGAGGATATTTTATCTTTAATCCGCCTAAACAATACGTTCGCTTGACAATAAGCGATGTCATAACCGACTATTGCAGCAAAACATGTCCCAACACGTTCGCCCAAAACCTTGATAAACAACTTTTCTTAGAATACGTTCTAGAAGTATTATTCCCACCACGTCATAATTTTAAAAAAGGGGAGGGTGTTTTCGCGTATACGCTCCGTTAATTTTATGCGATCGGTCAGTCTTGTATCAGCCGCTTGTACAAACGATCGACTTGCCATAACCGAGAGTGAAAAATGTACTCCGCTGCGGGAAGCAACAGTGGTGGCGCACGCATGAATTATTACGTGCCGATTCCCGAAGCTGCAACTCCATCGAGTGAGAACAAGTAAGTTTCGTTTAATTTATAAAGTCTCCTATTTTATAATTTTTCCAATTTTATTATTTTAAAACCTTATCTTGTTCTTTTTTCTACAGCACTTCGTTGGAGCGTCGTGCGGTGCGTATACTCAACAGACGATACGGATTGACACGTACAGCTTACAAATATTTGGACATTGGGGTCAGCGTCAGTCTGAAACCTCCACACGAATCCTCCTTTGTCGAATTGGTCCTTGGTGACAACCGAGGAAATCAAATCGCGATGTTTTATTACACGTGGAAGAAGCTCATCGATAGACGCATGGATGTCAAACGACTTGTGCAGTCAGCTGTCGGTCAGTCGCTGACTATTCCGACTCTTCCAGAAGACCTAATACTCGAAGTTGTACAAATGCGTGATGATAAACTTGTAAAATTGTCATCGCGCAATAATTATTTGTACATGAAACCTGCAACTATATTCTTTTTCTTTGAACTCAAACACTGCGTCGAGTATGTATGCCTCGAGCTATATGAGTTTGCGAGAGAGGCAGATAAGAAGTTCATCGAGTTTGCAAGTATTCTACGAAAAAATCGTATTACCAAAAAATGCGACGCCGTTAGTTTCTTGCGCAGCAATTACTATTACGACCAAACGTCAATTGTAGATTGTGAACTCATAGCGTATGCTATGGATGACATTATGTATGCTGCATCGAGAGAGAAATCTTTTGATGTAGTAGGTTAACATAAATAAATATAAGTTAAGTACTCCTGAATAAATGTATATGATTAAAAAAGTTTAAATTTATTATCCATCAGCCTCTCCCTATTTTAATTCCTTACAATTGCGCTGTATCATCTTTTAGATGTGTTCTATATGTTGAACAGCGATTTATAGTGTCACCCGCGATTGCAAGATGCAGCGGTAAGTAAAAGATTATTTTTTCATGACAACCGCGTCTTGTCATAGATTGCGAACTATTAGCTTATGGTGTGGCTGAACTTTTGCGTGATGCCTTGAGACGGGGAGATGTACGTTAACTTTATACAATATAAATATGCTTAAGTATTCCTGAATAAATGTATATGATTAAAAAAGTTTAAATTTATTATCCATCAGCCTCTCCCTATTCCAATTCCTTACAATAGCGCTGTATCATTTTTTAGATGTGTTCTATGCGAAGATGCAATTAGATTTTCTTAAACATCATTTTTCTTGCGAGGATTATTTTCTCACAACAATTGTCATCTCATACGATATGCTATGTTCAACAGCGGTTTATAGTGTCATCATTTTTTTAGATGTGTTCTATGCGAAGATGCAATTAGATTTTCTTAAACATTTTTTTTCTCGCGAGGATTATTTTCTCACAACAATTGTCATCTCATACGATATGCTATGTTCAACAGCGGTTTATAGTGTCACCCGCGATTGCAAGATGCAGCGGTAAGTAAAAGATTACTTTTTCATAACAACCGTCTGCTCGTTTTTGGTAATGTAATATGTCGCAGATAAATCACGTAGATCCCTCACTCTACATTTTTCAACTCCTATAAATTGAGCTCTTGCAGAGTCTTTTGCATAATCGGTAACGAACGGGCATTAGAAAGTGAAAAAATAGAATTACGAATAGCAGTGTGATTAATTCTTCTCGATGGATCCTGAGAGCATCGAGGATTACCTGTGAGGGTACCAAACACATTGGTTGTTTAAAAAGCGGGTAAAAGAAATATAATTAATTTTTATATATTTAAAAATATTTTTAAAAATTTAAATATATTAATTTTATTTAGTAATTCTCTAGAAAATGAGACCACCACCAGTAGAACCTATCACAATTAGGTTGTTGGACGGGGTTCGACCGCAGGATTATCCGGAGCGGTATTACTACCTGCTGCAATCTGACTGCGTGATCGGAATCGTCCCCTGCTATGTGCAGGAGTACGGCTTTCCGCGGAAACGGCTGTGCGAAAAGTGCTACGCGCGTCGAGAGCAGCCCATCGGTTACACGCGAAGAGTGCGGTGGCACTGAATCTCATCGCAGTTACACGGATTAAACATTTCAAGCACGATGCGGTGTAGTGATTGTGATAGACGGTTAATGCGCATAAAGCCTGCGCATAAGTGTCGGGAGTGCAATGTTTTCTTAATTATGAAGTTATTTAAAAGATTTGAAAGGCGACTCCAGAACTTGGAAAGGGAGATTTATATTTAATATATCTATGGTAATAAGTATATATGTTTATATATCCCCCGCACATGTATTCTGTAGCGAATATTAGTTATGAAGTTATAGTTGAGAGAGTATGGATGGATGGAGTATTGTAAAGAGTGGGATAGAATGCGTGTCGACAGCGGAGAAAAATGTAATATTTCTTTAAATAAAAAATGTTACATTATATGTTGCAGATTTATACATATTTATCATTTTATAATATTTTGTATGAACAGTTTTAGTTATGTAAAACGTTTTAGTATATTACTTTTTATAATACAATAAAAAACTGAATAAATGTATAATATGATTTAAAACAAGGTGAAAAGACTTATGATAAGACTTCTTTCTATGAATGGGAATTTGAAATGTGTGTGGCATGGCCAACCGTGACGATCGTTTAATCGAAAGATCGGATCTCGTAAAGAGTTCAGAGAGATAACTTATTGTTAGAGACATACCACGTAATATTTTATAAATTTCGATTCCAAGGAAACATAAATGTTTACTCCTCACAGACAACCACTTTAGTCAATGACGGTAGAGCGTTATAATATGTTCATCCCGCCTTAAATAAAAAATAAATCGAATTGCACAGTTAATGAGTCTCTGAAGTTTGGTGTTAAGATTATCGATCACATCATTGTAAACTAGAGAACAATAGTCCAACAAAGGCCAAATTAATGTGGACACAAGTTTAACTCAAAGTTGGAGCGATAATGAGTTTTTATGAAATTTCAGCTTATGTAAACTGAAATGCACTTTTTTAGAGATGTGGGAGACGTGGTTATTCCACGATAGATCAGAGCTCATAATAACCCCCAAAGTTCCGTGCCTCAGTGGCAAGCGGAATAGAGTACCATTTACAGAACAAGAGGTAATTCAGTAAGATTAATCTGCTCTACATAAAGTTTGCTGCCAAATATAAAAACTTTGGATTTATCGACGTTGAGAGACAATCCATTTCAGGTAGCAAATTTAGAGATTACACTGACATCATATGCCACAAGCTGTAGACTGCTGTTCAATCTGCTCAAGGGACACCTGAAATTTTGTGTGTCGTCGGCAAATATAATGCTTTGAGTAAACCGAAGGAAAGCGCCAATATCGTTAATGAATAAGAAAAAAAGGGGCGGACCCATAACAAATTCCTGCGAAACACCAGAGCTGATAGACAACCAATTCGAGCATTTACCATTTGAGTCAATTACTGCTTGTGAGCGACCAGTAAGATATGAGAATATCAATTTAAAGACCAGATCCGAGTACCCATTAATAAAGAAAGGTGTGAGACAGTATCAAACGCCTTACTGAAATAAAAAATGAAAAAAATAGTAACTTTGCCTGCATCAACATTGCGCCTGACATTATGAGATATGCGTAAAAGAGTAGTTTGTGTAAAAAAACTGCGGTAACCTGACTGGCGATCGTCAAGAATATGATTAGAACTAATAAAGTCCGTAATTTGTTGTTACGTCCAAACCCCGGGAGTCTCAGTGAAAAGGAAAACTGGGAAGCGAAGGAAAGGCTACCCAGAGGGGACGGGGTAAGGAAGGACGTAACCGAATACTTAAAGGTTATCTCGGGTCGCGCGAGTAAACGCGTGCCTCGAGACGAACGCACTTTTCGGAAGGCTCCAGTCGAGGGTCAACGTCCGAAAGGACACTATTACGCCTACTGCGAGCCGTGCGATCGTTGGTCCTGTTTCAGGTCAAGGATTATGCAATCCCTATTACCTGGGATCGGACCGTGTACGATTTTGCGAGCGGGGAACGTTGTTGACGAGGTGTTAATTTAAATAATTAGACATTGATTTGAGAAATTAAAACACTACAATTATTTATTATAAATGATGAAAATCAATGAGTCAGTTACATTTATGTGCATATAAAAAAACATAAAAACAAACGCAAATGGTACGGATTTAGTGTGGTGTGTGTATATGTGTGTGGAGAATACGCGGGTGTTACATTGGTTCGGAGGTCATCGGACAGGATTACTGAAGGGATGCATCGACATTTAATATGATCTCCTGCCCGGTTAGTACATTTATAATTCAAAAAAGTGTGCAAGTAGAAACTTGCACATTGCTTCCTCATAGTTTTTAAGTGTGCAAGTAGAAACTTGCACATTGCTTCCTCATAGTTTTTAAGTGAGCAAGTAGAAACTTGCACATTGTTTTCTTATAGTTTTTAAGTGAGCCAGTAGAAACTTGCACATTGCTTTCTCATAGTTTTTAAGTGAGCCAGTAGAAACTTGCACATTGCTTTCTCATAGTTTTTAAGTGAGCCAGTAGAAACTTGCACATTGCTTTCTCATAATTTTTAAGTAAGCAAGTAGAAACTTGCACATTACTTAATCAACATTTTATTTCGCTTATAAAGCTTCCTCTATGAGGAAGCTTGTTTTTTATTTGATGTACAATTATTAGTAAATATTCTTTAATTTGGCTTCCTCATAGAGGAAGCTTTATAAGCAAAATAAAATGTTGATTAAGTAATGTGCAAGTTTCTACTTGCTTACTTAAAAATTATGAGAAAGCAATGTGCAAGTTTCTACTGGCTCACTTAAAAACTATGAGAAAGCAATGTGCAAGTTTCTACTGGCTCACTTAAAAACTATGAGAAAGCAATGTGCAAGTTTCTACTGGCTCACTTAAAAACTATAAGAAAACAATGTGCAAGTTTCTACTTGCTTACTTAAAAACTATGAGAAAGCAATGTGCAAGTTTCTACTTGCACACTTAAAAACTATGAGGAAGCAATGTGCAAGTTTCTACTTGCACACTTTAAAGCTATGAGGAAGCAATGTGCAAGTTTCAACTTGCACACTTTAAAGTTATGAAAAAACAATGTGCAAGTTTCTACTGGCTCACTTAAAAACTATAAGAAAACAATGTGCAAGTTTCTACTTGCTCACTTAAAAACTATGAGGAAGCAATGTGCAAGTTTCTACTTGCACACTTAAAAACTATGAGGAAGCAATGTGCAAGTTTCTACTTGCACACTTTAAAGCTATGAGGAAGCAATGTGCAAGTTTCAACTTGCACACTTTAAAGCTATGAGAAAACAATGTGCAAGTTTCTACTTGCTCACTTAAAAACTATGAGGAAGCAATGTGCAAGTTTCTACTTGCACACTTAAAAACTATGAGAAAGCAATGTGCAAGTTTCTACTTGCACACTTTAAAGCTATGAGGAAGCAATGTGCAAGTTTCAACTTGCACACTTTAAAGCTATGAGAAAACAATGTGCAAGTTTCTACTTGCTCACTTAAAAACTATGAGGAAGCAATGTGCAAGTTTCTACTTGCACACTTAAAAACTATGAGAAAGCAATGTGCAAGTTTCTACTTGCACACTTTAAAGCTATGAGGAAGCAATGTGCAAGTTTCAACTTGCACACTTTTTTTATTATCCTAAAAAATCATTTTTTGAAGTCTCAATTATTAAGACTTGAGATGTTCTAACTGCAATTTGTTTGCTCGCATGTAACATAATTTGTTGTCTTCCGCAAATACCACATACTTACAATATTTTTTGTAAAACCTATTGCGAAAGTTCAATTTGAGGTTGAAATTAAATTTAAATAAGAAATAGTATTCACAACAAATACTGTAATCATCCCTTGGTTTTTCCGGGCGTATTTTCAGGAATTTAGAGATTGCTCGCTTGCGATGTACACAGAACTTCGATATTTCACTTAAAAAATGTCCGGGAAACTTATTGCGAAAGTTCAATTTGAGATTGAAATTAAATTTAAATAAGAAATAGTATTCACAACAAATACTGTAATCATCCCTTGGTTTTCCCGGGCGTATTTTCAGGAATTTTGAGATTGCTCGCTTGCGATGTACACAAAACTTCAATATTTCACTTAAAAAATGTCCGGGAAAACCAAAGGATGAAATCGGTAATCGGTAAGTGAAATATCGAAATTCTGTGCGTACATCGCGAGCGAGCATTCTTAAAATTCCTGAAAAAACGCCCGGAAAAACCAAAGAATAAAGTAGCTGATCGGTAAGTGAATAATCAAGGTTCCTAAGTAGCCTATGTTTTGCGCAAGGATGTAAAAAGTAACTGTGCAAAAATTCGTCCAGATCGGTCGAATAATTTAAGAGTGTATAAAGAACAGACAGACTTAAAAAACGCCCGGAAAAACAAAGCAATAAAATCGGTAATCGGTAAGTGAAACATCGAAGTCCTGTGCGTACATCGCGAGCGGGCAATCTCGAAATTCCCGAAAAAATGCCCGGGAAAACCAAGTAATAAAGTTGCTGATCGGTAAGTGAATAATCGAGGTTCCGTAGTAGCCTATGTTTTGCGCAAGGATGTAAAGAGTAACTGTGCAAAAGTTCGTCCGGATCGGTCGAATAGTTTAAGAGTGTATAAAGAACAGACATACATACAGACATACAGACATTCTATTTTATATAGATATATAGATAGAAAATTTATTAAGATTTAAATGTTGCTCTAATTTCCATTAATTTTGAGATATCGGGCTATTTCTAATTTTATTAGATTTTTCAGTCTTTTCTACCCCTATTTCATATATAATTTCTTTAAAATTTTATTGATATTTCAAATTTCGGAGAATTCGTACATACATAGAAGCTTTATGAAGCTGAGTCTAATCAACCAAATCTTAAAGAATTATATATGAAATAAGGGTAGAAAAGACTGAAGAATATAATATAATTAGAAAAATTGCCAATAATTAATACTAAATTGTCAAAAAACATCAATTTATGAAAAATCTCAATTATTGAGACTTGAGATGTAGCCCTTAAAGGTTAAAATTTTAAAATATTCGCAATTTTTCTAATTCTATTATATTCTTCAGTCTTTTCTACCCCTATTTCATATATAATTGGTTAAGATTTGGTTGATCAGTTCTGGAGTTATAGAAATTTCAGTAAATTTGGCACATACAGACAGCCATACAGACATACATACACACATACCGACATTTTTTAAAATAGCGATTTTTCGACGTTTTAGAACATTCTGAACACATTGGCAGCGGCAACTAAAAAAAAAAATTTTTTTACGAAAACAAAGCTTCCTCTATGAGGAAGCAAAAGTTAAAATTTATTATCCTTCCACCTCTCCTTTCCAATTCCTTAAATTGCGTTAATAAAATACTTAAAATTTAAATACCGGACGGTAGAACGCTACCGCGTCGCTTAATTATAAAAGACTGTGACTTTCTATTTTAAAGAGCAAATCTTTTAGCTTAAATTTATTTTCCTTTCGCCATCTCCATATTCCAATTCCTTAAGATTAGGTTGTGTCCTTTTAGATTATAATTAGTTGTTAAAATCAAATAGCTATTAAATTATTATCTAAAGTATTAAATTAATAAAATACTTAAAATTTTTAAATACCGGACGAAAGAACGCAAATAGATATATGAATAAGGAAAAACACCTGAGAGCAGGAGAGAAGACGCAAACGGGAGCGGTGAGAGAATACGAGGAGATATAAGTAAGAAGGTGAGTATGATAGAAAGAACGCGAATACGTGATATAAATGCGAGAGAAAACGTAAATGTGTGTGGAAGAGAGAGAGAAGACGTGAGCGGGAGCGAGAGCTAGAAAGATAACACGTGGGAAATATACATGATGTGACATCACGCGGGCTGCAGCGCTCTTGACCCCCTCACCATGGAACCCCTACGTGGTACCCCCTACCCCTACCCGCGGACACCGTGGCATCCGTTCTCCTCCTTGCAGACCGTAGCGCGGACCCCCATCCCCCGCGAACCATAGCGCGGTTCCCCTCTCCCCGCGGGCCGCCGCGACGTCCGAAAATGTGATTTCCCTCCCCGCGGACTATAGCGCACGCAGCAATCGTGCATCGGCGCTAATGCATGATTTGCAATTTTGCACATGTTCGATGAAATTATCGGGACATTGTCTTTGAAAATGATATTATTGGGTCATTGACTTTTGCGGCGGCGCTAATGTAAGATTTGCAGTTTTGTATGTATTATCTTTAACTATAATCGGTTCATCGATATTGATTCATGATTTGGTTTATCATTTAAAATAATTATTTCTGCTAAAGTATTAAATTATATCCAAAATATTAAATTAAAAATATTTAGAACAGTAAATACTAATTCTTATCTAAAGTATTAAATTAATAAAACATTTAAAAATTAAATACCGTGTGAGAGAACGCTAATAGGTAGGCGTTCGCGAAGAGAACACCTGAAAGCAAAAGAGAAGACGCGAACATTAGGTGAGTATGAGAGAGAACGTGCAAGCGCGCGATGATGTCACGCGGACCCGCGGCCGATGTGAATGGGAGAGAGAATAAATCGTTTTGTTCTTATTGTAGTATAGTATTTTTAAGTATATCTAGTAATAAGTATATGTTTATAGTTTCCGCGTGTACTTGCGGCGTACGTTACTCGCGTGCGTTACTATTTCTCCCGGTGATTCTAAATTGTCAAAACCATTACCCATATGTCGTATCTCGTATGAAGGTGTCAGATTTCGCTACTTTCGCGAGATAACTATTCGCTACTGGGCTCGGGCTCAGTCTTTTGCAGTCAGTGTAGAATCGTACTAGTGCCCAGCTGTACTCTGTCTAAAAAGATGCCTATCTTTGGTTACATAAAAGTTACCTATCCTATTGTAGGGGTAAGTACAACATTCTTATGGCGCGGGCATACGAGCGACTTTGCCGCACGACAAAAGTTGCTCGTGCGCACGGTCTGTCACGCGACTCTACCGCATGGCAAAAAGTCATTCATGTGCCAACGCCTTTATATGATGTATGGATATGTGTGGTCTTATAGTGGTTTAATATTTTCTTTATTGTCAGTGGGTTTGTGTCGGGGATCTGCAAATAGCTGAAATCCGTATTAGAAATGAAATATGGCTGCGAACCATCCCCGAGTACAACGTAAGATTACTTATGTACAAAATGTATAACATTTTTACATTTTTGTACTATATACATGTATATAATAGTATTTTATATTTTTCCAGTTTTTTTGGCATGGAGACATAAGTAGGGATACAGCCGACAGTTTAAAATGATGGAAGCTCCGTCCGGGGGGTCGGGACGGGCTGCGTCGGTTCGTGGGGGAAGCCGTAAGCGGTGGGCGAGCGGTAGGTGGGGTGCGAGAGGAAAATTTCTTTCCCCTTACCGCAGCGGACCTCCCCGCGCCCAGGGGCGGATCGTCCTCTCGGGGCTCGGTCAGGGGCGGCGCGGTGAAATTTTTTTTCGCCGGGGGCGCCGGGGGGGTGCGCGAGGACGACGGATGCGGTCGGGGCGATAGCGGGGCGTTCTAGAGTCGGGTTTTATCGGGGCGTTCTAGAGTCGGGTTTTATCGGGGCGATAACGGCGCAGCCCTGAAGTCCGAAGGTGCCCTCCGCGATAACGGTGTTTTCTAGCGCGCGTTTCTCCCTCGGAGTTTCCGGGGCAGATCTCTCGCGTGGTATAAATGCCGGGTGTCTCGACGCTCGAACGACTCGCTCGAGACGCGCGACGCTCCGCGGTTCGATGGACGACGGTCCTCGCTCCGCTCGGACGAGGTAATATTTCTCTCGCGGGTGAAAAAAACTGTCCAACGTGGAGACCGACCGATTAATTTTTATCGCTTCAGTCACGGCGAGGCGATCGACGATATCTATTGCGAGGAGATAATACCGGACAGCGACTCCAGCGACGACTCTCTCCTCCGTTCCACTCCACCGGCGGAGATCTTTCGTTTTCGAGCGGTCGCCGTACGAGAGAACGCTCGATGGAATCCAACGACGTACGTTCTGAGGAGAGAGATCGGTCTTCGGTGTCCCCGAGAGGAACTGTGGATAGAGACGATGCTGGCCTGCAGCAACAGAGCGTGGGTCTACGAGAGTAAGATTCCGAGACGTTCGAGAAGGAGCGAGACGGGCGGTGAGAGTCGCGGGGAGATTCGTCGAAGAGTCAGATTAGACGTACCCGTGGACAGTCGGGGTTGGACCGTGTGGTTGACCACCGAGCTGAGACGTCTGACGAGACAGGCATGACGGAGGACGATCACGATCTCGTCGAACGCGCGAGAGGCGTCGACTCGTCGGACGCGTATCGCTCGTGGGAACGACGGTGCGACGAGCTTCTCGAGTCTCTGCGCAAGAGGTGTCGGGACAGGCGAGAGCCTAGACCCACCGGAACCGAGACCTCTCTGGCCACGCGAATCGCTCTTCTGGAGGGCGCGAGAGACGCCCTGCGACGGCGTTTCGCGCGCGTGGGTGCCGGTCACGGCGACGCGAGAGGGTTCTCGTGGGCCGAGATCGAAACGGCCTTCGAGAGTCGCGTGCTGACGGGCGCGGTGATAAACTCCAGTTATCTGGAACCTCGACGATTTCTCGAGGACGCGAGAGACACCGTGCTCGATCGGGTGCGCGTCAATCTCGAGAGACACGTGTGCCTGAAGGTCAACACCGTTTTCAACGGCGAGTTCGTCGCGGGCGGTCGAACCGCCGTCAAGAGCGTCGTCACGAGGAATCGTCAGCTCTTTCTCGCGTCCGATCTGCGAGAGTGGTACGACAGATACGTGATCGACAGGACTCTGACCGATCTGGACGAGTTTCAGGAGCGGGACAGCGGTTGGGCGTTGTCGCGCGTGTTGAATCTGATGGTGAACGTGAACAGGTGCAATCCGATGCGCGTGGGATGTTGGATGGAGATACCGCGACGCGTGAGAGCGAAACACGCGGTGGTCAACGTACGCTCCAACGACAACGCGTGTTTCGCGTGGGCCGTAGTCGCCTCTCTGTACCCCGCTAAGAGGTACGTGAACCGACCTTCCGCGTATCCCCACTACTCGACGAAACTGAATCTCGACGGGATCGAGTTCCCCGTTGCTCTGAGACAGATCTCGAGGTTCGAGCGACTCAACGACGTGTCCGTCAACGTCTTCAGCGAGAGAGAGGAAGGGCGGGAGGGCAACGCGATCGTTCCTCTGCGGCTCACCGACGACAAGAGGGACAGACACGTCAATCTGCTGTATCTGCCGGATTCGCGCGACCGCGCGAACGTTGATCATTTCGCGTGCATAAGGAATCTGTCGCGATTGGTGGGATGTCAGTTGAACAGGACCCACAGGAAGAAGCACGTGTGCGATCGATGTCTGCACTACTTTTACACGAGCGAGAAACTGATCGCTCACAGCGTCGACTGCGAAAGGATGAACGACTGCGCCATCGTTCTCCCGAGCGACGACGACAAGTGGCTCTTCTTTCGCAACCGCGACAGAAAGGAGCGACTTCCCTTCGCGGTGTACGCCGATCTCGAGTGCGTGCTGGAAAAGGAGGGAGAAATAGACGCGGCTAACGTCAACAGCTACGTCTATCAGCGTCACAGAGCCTTCAGCGTGGGATACTATCTGCGCTCCGCGCACGAGGAGATCCCGTCCGCGTACAGATCTCGTCGCGGCGAGGACTGTCTGTCGTGGTTCGTCGGCGAGCTCAACGATATCGCGCGTCGAGCGAAGACGTTTCTCTCCGCCAACGTGGCCATGGCGGAACTGACCTCGGAAGAGTTGCGCGATTTTTGGAGCGCGCCGCGTTGCCACGTGTGCGAGAGGCCGTTCGGACCGGAGGATCAGCGCGCGCGCGATCACAGTCATCTCACCGGGCGTTACAGAGGTCCCGCGCATTCGCGCTGCAACTTGAATTACAGAGATTCGTACGTCATTCCCGTGTTTTTTCACAATCTGTCGGGTTACGACGCTCACTTCATCATCAGAGATCTGGCCAACGGCTTCGAGGGTAGAATAGATCTGCTGCCGATCACCAAGGAGACGTACATATCGTTCACGAAGAACGTGAAGGACGCGTCGGGCGACGGATGGAGAAGGTGCGCGAAGCTGCGATTCGTGGACTCGTTCAAATTTCTCGGCGAGAGTCTCGATAGACTGGCGTCGTATCTCGACAAGAGCGAGATGCGAATCGCGCGGTCGGAGTTTTCGGGGCTCGACGAGGAGGATTTCGACCTGTTGACGCGCAAAGGCGTGTTTCCGTACGAGTACGTCGACAGTCTCGACAAGCTGCTGGAGACGGAGTTACCGCCGCGAGAGTCCTTCTACAGTTCGTTGACCGGCGAGACCGCGACCGATAGCGATTACGAGCGCGCGCGCAACGTCTGGCGGCGTTTCCGCGTCGAGAGTCTCGGCGAGTACAGCGATCTGTACCTGAAGACCGACGTGCTTCTTCTGGCAGACGTGTTCGAAAATTTTCGCGACACCTGTATCGAGAGTTACGGGTTGGATCCGGCGCATTATTACACTCTGCCGGGATACGCGTGGGACGCTATGCTGAGACACACCGGCGTGCGATTGGAACTGCTGACCGACATCGATATGGCGTTGTTCGTGGAGCGCGGCGTGCGCGGCGGTCTCAGCCAGTGTTCGAACAGGTACGCGCGGGCCAACAACAGGTACGCGCCGTCGCACGATTCGTCGCGACCGTCGACGTACCTCATGTACCTCGACGTGAACAATCTGTACGGCTGGGCGATGCGCGAGGCGTTGCCGCGCGCGGAGTTTCAGTGGGTCGACGACCCGGAGAGCTTCGACGTGACCTCCGTGACGTCAGACTCCGCTATCGGCTACATCCTTGAGGTCGACCTTGCGTATCCGCGAGAGCTCCACGACGCTCACAGGGACCTTCCGTTCTGCCCGACGCGCGATAAGCCTCCCGGAAAACAGTGCGATAAGCTCCTCGCCACGCTGTTCGACAAGTCGCGTTACGTGTTGCACTACCGTAATCTGCAGCAATGCGCGCGACACGGATTGCTCGTCACGAGGATTCACCGCGTTCTGCGGTTCGCGCAATCCGCTTGGCTTCGCGGGTACATCGAGCTCAACACGGGATTCAGGACTCGCGCTGGCAACGACTTCGAGAGGAATCTCTACAAGTTGATGAACAACGCGGTCTTCGGTAAGACCATGGAGAACGTGCGAGAGCACGTCGACGTGCGTCTCGTGACGCGCTGGGACGGGAGATACGGCGCGGAGGCTCTGATCGCGAGACCGAGCTTTCACAGCCGAAGCGTCTTCGCGGAGGATCTCGTCGCCGTCGAGCTGCGCAGGCTCGAGGTGAAGCTCTGCAAGCCGATCTACGTCGGGATGTGCGTTCTCGAGATATCGAAGACGCGCGTGTACGATTTTCACTACGACTACATGGCGCCGTTGCACGACGGGAGATGCAAGATAATGTACACGGACACCGACAGTCTCGTGCACCTTCTCGAGTGCGACGACGCGTACGAGGACATGAAGCGCGACATCGCCAGATTCGACACGAGCGGTTACCCCGAGACCAACGCGTACGGCATGCCGCGCGCGAACGAGAAGATACCGGGCCTCATGAAGGACGAGAACGACGGCGCCGTCATGACCGAGTTCGTAGGGCTCAGGTCGAAGATGTACGCCACGAGGGTAGCGGGGAGGAGTGACACGAAGAGGGTGAAGGGCGTCAAGAGGAACGTGGTCGCGAGAACGATAGCGTTCGAGGACTACATGCGGTGTCTCAACGACCAGATGGAGCAGTCGAGGCGCCAGTCGTGCATCCGCTCGAGATTGCACCAGGTGCGCACCGTGTCCGAGCTGAAGCTCGCGCTCAGCCCCCACGACGACAAGCGATTCGTCGTTCCCGGCTCGTTCGACACTCTTCCGTGGGGGCATTACGGGATACCGCGCGAGGAGGAGGCGTGAAGAGTTTATTATTGTTATTATTATTATTATTATTATTATTATTATTATTATTATTATTATTATTATTATTATTGTTGTTGTTGTTGTTATCATCGTAGTTTTACAGGGGTCCTTGGAGGTGGATATACGAATAATGCCATAGAAAATCGTCGAGATACGCGCGAGGACGGGGATCGGTTTTCGAGAGAGATGTTTTTTGAAAGCGCTGGAATCCCCTCTCTACCTTTTTTCGTTTTTGGTGACACGAGGTTTATTGTCTCGAAAAAAACTGAAGAAGCCTTACTCAATTGTTTAGAAGACGCTAAATCAAGTATATCGAAGGTCGTGTTCGGCGCGAAGGCAACGATCGCTGAACCAAGTTTCCATAGCAGAGGTATTTTTTTCAGAAAATTGCATTCTCGACATATCTAAATTTCATCGCGGGTTTGCGCATTTAATTTTCTGAAAAAATACCTCTGCTATGGAAATTTGGTTCAGCGATCGTTGCCTCCGCGCCGGACGCGACCTTCGGCATGTCTGATTTAGTGTCTTCTAAACAATTGAGTAATGCTTCTTCAGTTTTTTTCGAGATATAAACCTCGTGTCACCAAAGACAAAAAAGGAAAGGATTACAGCGTTCCTGAGGATATCTCTCGAAGATCGATTCCCGCCTTTGCGCGTACCTCGACGATCCTCCGCGGCGTTGTTCGTATATCTTGAAACGCGAAGAGGTTCGCTCGCGTCAACGGGTAAACTTGTCTCGCTTCGCTGGAGATCGTTGGAGAGGTCCGAGTCGCGTGAACTCTTTCGCCAGCGAGGGTGGGGACGACGCGGAAAACCGTATTTGATACGGTCGAAAAAATACGCGCGTCCGACTTATCGCCGCCTTTCTTCAATTTTTTCGAGGCTATCGTTGAGTCTGTTTTCGCGCATACGCAGAATTCGCTCGACCGATCGTCCTATCCGCCGATGAGGCAACCGTGTTTCGCGTTCGCAAAAAAGTTCATTTCCCTTCGAATGAGTTAGAGTTTTACGCGCGTTGTCCGTTGTTCGGTCTAACCGAAGTTCACTTTTGATATGGACTGTGCGACGCGTATATTTTTTGCAGCAATCTGCAGAGTTAGGAAATAGCTATATATAAATATCTTGCACAGGACACGACGCGTCGCCAGTAGTAGCTGGATCGGAAAATTTAGAACGAAAAAGAAAACCTCCACGCGCGCCATCGCGTTACACTCGAATCTGTCTCGCGGGGATTCTTCAGCTGAGTATTTTGAACGATCGTTATAGACGTTTAAACACGTCGAAATCGGATAACTCGACGGAAAAGGTTTATCGCCGTTCGAGCGAGATCTAACCTGACCACTCGGGAAGACGCGTCCGTAACGCTCGTTCAAAATATCTAGTCGGAGAATCGTGCGACACAGATTCGAGTGTAGCGCGATCGCTCGTCGCGGTTTTCCGTTCCGACCTTTTGTTCCGGCTTCCGTTTCGTCGGCGACGTGTCGCGTCCTGTACGGGATGTTTCGTATCTCTGCTTTCCAACTCCCGATTGCCGCAAAAACACGCGTGTCGCACGGTGCGTACCGAGATTGAATTTTGGAGGATCGGACAACGGACGACGCGCGTAAAACCTTGACTCGTCCGAAGGGGAATGAACTTTTTTCGCGAGCGCGACACGCGGTTGGTTCATCGGCGGATCGAAGGATCGACCGAGTGGGCTTCGCGTGTGCGCGAAACGAGATCGGCGATAGCCTCGAGAGGATCGACGAGAGGCGACGATTGCACGGATGCGCGTATTTTTTCGCTCCGCGTCGAAAACGGTTTTTTCCGCGTTTTCCTCGTTCTCCGTGGCGAGAGAGTTCGACGATTCGGATCCCTCCGACGAATTTCAGACGAATCTAGGCAGGTTTCCCGTTGCCGCCCGCGAACTTTTCGCGCCTCGACGCGAGGTTCCCGTTGCCGTGAACTCTCTCGTCGACGCGCGCAAACTTTTTTTTCTTTCGCGTTTCGAGATACGCCGGAAGCTCGCGAGATAAGAGAGATATCGCGCGTACGTTTCAATTACAAATAGTCGCTGAGAGGAAAACTCGCGAGATATCGCGTGCGCGCTTTATTTGCGACACAAGAGAGATATCGCGTGTACGTTTCAATTACGAATAGATAAAATAGATATTGTATGTACGCTTTATTTACGAATAAAACATAAATATATTTACAACACAGCTGCCTTATTTGACATATTTTACAACACAGCCGCCTTGTTTATCCAAGAGTTGTGCGAACTGTCCATTCCCAACCACTTCACGAACACCTCGTCGCCCCGTCTGCGCAGCACCTTCTCCACGAGATAAACGTCGGGATTGGACGCGCGCTGCAGCTCGTGCTCGTAGAATCCTCCCGCCACGGGCTCCCCGCGGTAGTCCTTCAGCAGATACGTCACGGGATTGGTCCGTTGCACCTTGGCGACGCGAAAGATCTCGGTGGTCCAGTTCGGGGTGTAGCCCTTCTCGAACACCGTCTTGAACTTGCTGACGCGCACCGGGTCGTCGACCTTGAATCTGCCCGGAGCGGCGATCTTCACGCGACCGTACACCGTGGACAGAAGTCTCTCGGCGACGGCGGGCGTCACGTCCACCGGCCGCATCCCGATCGTTCGGTGCCTGCGACGGTTGTAATCCGACAGCAGACTCGGCAGCGCGTCGAGCCACGCGTACGATCCGTTGACCGTGAAGAGCCTCCACATGTCGTTCTTGAGCGTGCGATTGAATCTCTCCACCACCGACGCCTTCATCACCGAGTACGTCGAGTAGTGATTTATGTCGCGCTTCCTCGTGATCTCTCGCACGTCGGCGTTGTAGAACTCCTTTCCCTCGTCCGTCTGCAGGTTCCTCGGAGATCGCGCGTCCTCGCGAAATATCCTCGACAGAGCCGCGGCCACCTCGCTTCCGCTCTTGCTCTTGAGCGGCGAGGCCCACGCGTACTTGCTCAGCACGTCGATAACCGTTAGAATGTAGTTGTGACCCTTGTTGTGTCGCGCGTACGGACGCATCTCGACCACGTCGGCCTGCCACAGATCGTCGTAACCGCGCACCACGACGCGACGCCGCGGGAAGTTTCTTCGCGCCGGTGCGTGCAGCTCCCGCGCGAGTCTTCGCTTCTCGGCGCTCATCGTCTCTCTCTCTCACGAGTAGCTCTTGTTCTTCAAGAGACGATTGATCTCCAGTAGGCTCGCCTCTTCCTCCTTCGCGCCGACGCGCGCGCCCCTGGTCTCGCGAACCTCCGCCCTCAGCGTCGCTATCTCTCTCTCGAGCGACTCCTTGGTGGCCGTTTTCTCCTCCAATCGCCGCAACTCCTTGTCCAGCCTCGTCTCGGTCGTCTTGGAGGAGCTCGCGAGATCGCTCAACGCGACCTTGAGTCCGTTCACGCCGCTGTTTATCTCGCTCACCTCTTTTTTCACCGCCGACAACGATTTCTTTTCGTTTTTCGCCGTCGTGTTCATTCTTCTCAGCGCCGCCGTCAAACCGTCGACCTCTTTCCTCACCGCCGTCAAACCGTCGGCCTCCTTCTTCAACGCCGCCGTCAAACCGTCGGCCTCCTTCTTCAACGCCGCCGTCAAACCGTCCGCCTCTTTTTTTATCGCCGCTCTCAAACCGTCCGTCTCTTTTCTCGCCGCCAGCTTCGTTTTAAAGTGGTCGTCTGTGACGCTCACGAGCGCGCGCTCGAAGTTGTGCTTCAGATTGTCCACCTTGTTCCCGAGACGGTTCAAAACGTTCACCTCCTCTCTCGTCGACGACAACGCCGCGCTCGTTCTCTCGCGAAACGTCTCGATCTCGCGTCTCAGATCCCCGAGCCCGCGCTCGACGTAGCTCTTGTTCGTTGCGTCGGCGTCCCACTCCGGCGCGCCCACGTGTCGAATCTTGCGCTTCTTCGCGTCGAAGGAGTCCTGCTCCGAACAGAGCGCGCTGTCGCGCACGTAGCTTCGCAAGGATTCGATCGAGGACCGCAATCTTCCCGTCGCGGGTCCGTCACCGCCGCCGCGTCTCTCCAGAGACATTCCGAACTTGTTCACCGACATCGTCGCACTGCCGTCGAGATCGTCGCGACGGTTCAATTTATGATCAACGCGGCCTCTCGGAGCTCCTCGATTATCGACAGAATCTCGTTGTCGTGAGCGTTGTTGCCGGCTCGACGAGAGGCGTCGAGCAGTCGAAGACGATCTACGAGTTCGTTGGGATCGTCCCAGTGAACGTAATCTATCTTGTTGCGATTCAATCTCATGTTCGTCGGTAGACCGGTCACGCCTGCGCCTTTTCTAGCGCTGCCGATTCTACCGCGGGTGACGAGCGGAGCGATGATGTCCACGTACTTGTGCCCTTTGTTACCCTTGACGGCATTCTCAGCTTTATGACCGCGTTTATGAGCGTTCGTCGCCAACAGCAGACTTCGATACTTGTGCAGGTCATCCTCGGTGTAGATTGCGTCATCGGGGTGTCTCTTGAAGATCAACTCGTACAAGCCGGGCGTACCCTTGTACGTCACCCCGTTCACGATCACGGAATCGTCCGCGCGTATGTCGAACCGTTTGTCGCCGAGCATCGGACCGTCGTCCGCGACGTACACGCCGTAAACGTGATCGATCGCGTCCCCGCCGAGGAAAAGAGCGTCCACGTATCTCTTTCCCAGGGGTCCCAGTGTACTCCTTTGCAGATCCTCGCGACCCTCCGGTGTCTGCAGAGCCTCTCTGATGGACGTTTCGAGAGAGGGCTGCGGCGACTGGAAGACGTCCTCCTCCCTCAGCGACAACCTTCGCGGTTCCAGAGGCGTGCTAGATCGACCCGCGACGCTCGACGACCTCCGCGGTTCCAGAGGCGCGGAACGAATCGCGAGCATGTCCGACGCGGCGCTCGATCTTTTCCTCTTGGGCTTCGTCTCCCGCGCGATTTCTCCATCGTCGTCGCTCTCCTCGCGCTTCTTAACGACGACGCCGTCGTCCTCGGGCTCGCCTCCGCGTTCGACGATCTGCTTCAGCGGATCGACGATCGGCTTGAACTGCCTCTCGAGAGCGATCTCGCTCTCGATCCTGCCGGTTTTCAACGCTCTGTATTTCTTGCGAATCGAGGCGCGCGTCTTGGCGATCTCCCTCGCGGTTCTCTTCCGCTCGACGGCGTCCCTCGAGGTTATCTCCGCGCCGCTCATCGTTCCCGACTGATCGATCTACAGCACGGCAAAGTCGTTGAATCCTCGTCTGTATCTGCCGTTTTGCAGCGAGCTGTCCTTGTCTATCACCGCGAAACCGTGCCTGCGTCGCCAACACTCGCCGCACAGCGCGCGGAAATCCTCGAACGGCATATCGGGGTTCACGTAATCGTCGTACACGTGTCTCAGATTTGTACCGTCCTGTCTGAAGATAATCAGCATGTTGGCGTTGTCGCGTATCAGGTGCTTCGGTATCTTAGCGTACGTCGGACAGAGATAGAAACAATCGATGTTCGAGTGTCGACCCATCGCGAAGTACTCTCTGATCGCGTCTTGCCTGTCGCAGGCCACGTCGTCGAAGACGAATATCGAATCGGGGAGCGCCTCGCTCGGCGGCACGACGTCCCGATTGTTGGAGAAAGCGTGATAACCGATCTCGTCCATCGATTCGAGCAGTCTCTCGAGGTATCGATACTTCGGTTGATGCAGAGATTTCGAGTACACGTACACGTTCTCGAAACGCAGTCCGTTCGGACTTTCCAACAGACTTATCAGGACGTTCGTCTTACCGCAGTTGGAGGGGCCGCAGATGACGCAACGTATCGCGTTCGGCAGCAAAGGGCCGTGTCGGCGCGTCTCTCTGACCGCTAGACCCGATTCCAGTCGCGTCTTGCGATCGAGATTAGGCACGCCTATCGTCGTCGATTGTCTCACGAATCGCATCTGTCGCGTGTCGCGCGCGTGCGCGCTCGTTTTGTTTATACGCGCGAACGACCGATCGTTCGCGCAGTGATCGCGATGTCTCCCTTACCGACGGACAAGCGCGACAAATGTCGCACGCGACGCGGAGCGTCGGCGGCGGACTGTTGAACAGTGCGATAAACGCGCTCCCCTTCAAGTTGCACATTCCCGGATATCAGTTCTGCGGACCCGGTACTCGTCTCGCGAAACGACTAGCGCGCGGCGATCGAGGCGTCAATCCGTTGGACGCGGCGTGTCGCGAGCACGACATCGCTTACTCTCGAAACAGCGACCTCGCCGATCGACACGTCGCCGATCGAGCGCTCGCTGAGAGAGCGCGCGAGCGCGTTTCAGCGAGCGACGCGACCCTCGGAGAGAGAGCCGCCGCGGCGGCCATATGGGCTGCTATGAGAGCAAAGACGAAGCTAGGTATGGGTATGAGGAAGAGGAGAAGAACGACGACGAGGAAGAGAGTTCTTCCGGCGGCGAAACGCGGGGGTTTCTTGCCCCTTCTACGAAGGGGCGCTCGGATCTTTGATCGGTGGAGCGGCCGGCGTGGCCAAGGCCGTGAACGACGGCAAGGCCGCCAGACGTCAGCTCGAGGAGCTGGCGCGTCACAATCGCGATGGAGGGTCGCGGGTTGTATCAGGTAGGTATACAAACGTGTTCGTTTCCGATGCCGCTCGCATATCGTAATATACGCGCGGTGCAGCGTCGTTCTTGCTTGCTTTTCGCGTTCAAAGATTGTGAAAAAAGGGGGAAAAAAATGTCGAGAAATGGAAAAGGATGAGGAAATCGCGTCCAACGTAAGCGGTAGTGATAATGCCAACGCAGTTACATATCTCTCGACATTCACC
>JASTWR010001918.1:0-30300 GCA_030770355.1 Harpagoxenus sublaevis | reverse complement strand
TCTTACGTGTTACGAAGCACGTTTGAAAGTTTGAATATTTTGACAAGTAACGGTTTGAATAAATTAAAGACAGCACCAGTGAAAGTCATTAGAGAAGTCATATTAGATAAACAATAATGTCGAAACAAACTAATCAAGGACTATGTCTCCTTATTATTTGTCATATATCCGGCGTTAAAAATTTTGTCATTTGTTTTAGCGCAACGGACAAAGAAAAAAAGAAGCTGATGCAAAATCTTTTTATTTTGAGTTATAGAGGTTTTTATTGATCAAAATTCGAGATACAGAGGTCAATTTATATATTAACTTCAATATCTCGAAACAATTCGAGTTATAGAGTTAAACTAAGGTAATTTTGGTACGCTGGAAAAATACTTCGATTTAATCTCTTTTTTCTTTTCAACTTACAGAGGTTTTCTTCGAGTTACTAAAACTAAATTTAAATAATTTTACTTGCGTATATTTTTTTCGTGTCATATCACAGAAATTTCACATTTACTATTGTACTTGTTATCAAGAGACACGGTAGTGTCTCGCGCCAGTAAGCGCGGAGCGAGACAGCCGTGGCTCTATATACGCGACGCGACGAGTTGCGAGTACCCGAGATTTTTAGATCTCGATAACCAGTGAACGGATCGAATTCTAACTAGGCTTATCGTAAAGCTTGGACCAAATTATATAAAAAAAGTGTTTTTATTTTTCCGCTACGTGCCCTACGAGCGGAGATATTACGATGCATAGGATAAAGCGTAAAATTTTCAATTAAGAAACGTCCACGTATTACGGTTGCTGTATTCGCCACGGCGCGCGGCAGCAGCACTGGAGTTGCTGATTTTGTAACTTTCGTAGCCTTGCCGTTATGCGATGCGGCGCTGGCATTAGTTCGATCACATGTGATGTGACACATGTAAACATAACATAACCATAAAGCTGCCTATACACGTCGCGAGTCCGGCTCGGCTCGGTTTCTACTCGTTCATGGGTGAGATGTTACGAGACGGGCTCGGCGTCCGACGAGCCAAATTTCGGGACTATTCGGGAGTGTGTGTGTGGGTGAAAAACGTTTGAGTCCGGCTCGCGAATCAAACTCGTACATGTTATGGGCTGCTTTAGACGTCCGCGTCGCGTCGTCGAGATTAGATCACCGGGATCAACGTTTATAGAATCGAGACTATTCGGGAGAGTGTGTAGTGTGTGTGTGGTGAAAAACGATCGAGTCCGGTTCGCGAATCAAGCTCGCCGAGCCGGACTCGCGAGTCAAACTCGTACATATAATTGGCCGCTTCAGACGTCCGCGTCGTCGAGAAATATTCCATCCGCGTCGTCGCGTCCGAACACTCCGAACGGAGTACATGAGTGCTAGAGTGACAGAGTTCGCGCCTTGTGGATGGCTGGTTCCTGGGATACACCCTGAGCGAGGATGGCGAGGTTATATCTATCGTACGTATTGCTCTTTCTCGCGGTCACGCTCGCGTCCCCGCTCGCGTCCCCGCTCGCGTTCGCCGCTCGCGTTCCCCCGCTCGCGTTCGCCGATCGCGTTCCCCGCTCGCGTTTCCCGCTCGCGTTCCCCGCTCGCGTTCCCCGCTCGCGTTTCCCGCTCGCGTTTTCCGCTCGCGTTCCCCGTTCGCGTTCTCTCTCTCTCTCTCTCTCTCTCTCTCTCTCTCTTCCTTCCCCCTCTCCCCCCCTCTCTCTCTCTCTCTCTCTTTTTCTCTAATAATGACTATCAAATATATGTGTAAAATTGAATCTAAATATTTTTTGTATTATAACACAAAAATTATATCTGACAGTGACATCCTTAATTAAATGTGCAGTGTAGTTTGTATTATAAATTATGAATTGCCTTATTTTGTTAACAAACTTTACTATACATATGTTATCTACTATGACATTCTGCCAATAGCATCGTAGGTACATGCCAAATTCTGTATCAAATCTGTTTTTCTTTCGACAAAATTTATTTAAAGCAAACACTGCATAATGTGCTCTCGACAAACTTGACTTTGCCTAATATATTCATATTTTATGTCTTAATTTTTTTAATGATTTATAAATTTATACAAACTACACTGCACATTTAAGGATATCAAACTCAGATATAATTCTTGTAAGTTATAATACAAAAAATATTTACATTTGATTTTATCAGACATAAATGTCAATGTCGATAGACATTAAGGCATTTGATGTATCTGTAACAAAAAGGGGTGATATCCGTACAAAATTACCTTTTACAAAAAGGTAAAAAAAAGACGCCAAGCACGCGTGGTGTACCCTGAAAAAATCGAAGTAGTTATCTTTGTACCTCGAAAAAATCCAAGTAATATCTTTACCTTGAAAAAATCGAAGCAATATATTTATTACAAAAAAAAAGAAATGATATCTTTAAATCGCGCCAATTAAATATATATTATATCGACAAGTAACTATTGTTCTTTTAAAAAATGTATTCCCATTAAAGTGAAAGAATTAATATAAAATGTGAAAAATTGTAGTGAAAAAAACTTGGCGCTGCAAAATTTTAAAATATTTGAAAGCAATAAATAACTAATTTAAAATATTAAATTAATAATTACAATGTGAATGTAGACTTTCACACATTAATTTAAAGTACTTTTTCCATTTATAGAAATTGTTTTATTAATATATATTATTATGTTTAGCAGCGCCAAGTTTTTTTCACTACAATTTTTCACATTTTATATTAATTTTTTCACTTTAATGGGAATACATTTTTTAAAAAAACAATAGTTACTTGTGAATATAATATATATTTAATTGGCGCGATTTAAAGATATTATTTCTTTTTTTTTGTAATAAATATATTGCTTCGATTTTTTCAAGGTAAAGATATTACTTGGATTTTTTCGAGGTACAAAGATAACTACTTCGATTTTTTCAGGGTACACCACGCGTGCTTGGCGTCTTTTTTTTACCTTTTTGTAAAAGTAGATATCAACATCGGATATTCTTCATGTATAACCTATGCAAATTGTAAGATCTATTTAATATATTAAAAGGATAATTATGAAATATTATAGTGTACGATCGCTGCAAAGTATAGAGTTGCCGAAAGTTAAATATTAGCTACGTTTAAGAGCTCTTTATAGCGTACTAGCTGGTTACCCGGGCTTCGCCCCGGAGGACCTCTCGCCCCTTTGTAGACATTTGTGAATAAAATTTTGTCTTTTAAATTGTTTCTGTTATTTAAAAATTGGTTTGGTATATGTGTAAAGAGGAAAACAGTGTTTAAAAAAAAATTCGAAATATAACGTTTAATGAAAAAAAAATAGAAGTTTGTAGTGAAAAAAGATACAGGCTGAAAAAGGATAAAAATAATAAATACAAAAATAAACGTTTGATGATGATTTATTCAACACTATCATTAGGAATCTGGAAGATTTCAGCCATTGCATCAAAGAATGCGGTAATCCGAGTGTTAAAGTTATATTTGACGATGTATGAACGAAGAAAAGTTATTTAAAGCAGCGAATCGTTTGTATATTGAACAATCTTTTTATTATAGCAGAGAATGTGCTGTACAGATATTAAGCGTCGAAGTTAACAAAACAGAAATAATTTGTTAAAGCAGAGAATAGTTGGTATATGAAAAGTACATATTTATATGTACGATGAATAGTTGTTATATAAATATGTAGAGGAAAGTCCCCTATTATGAGATAGGCTCCTAATATGCGATAGCGAGGTTTCTGCTAAACTAATAGGCCCTATCAGTTGGTTCCACCATGAACTTATTGCCCTTGGGGTAAAACCTATTTAGTGTAAAATTCATTGTTTGATCGTGCGTGTAGTCGTTGCAGAGAAAGAAATTGTGAAATTGGATGTTGTCAAGTGCCGTGGATATAAGACTTTAAACCTTGTTTATTATATAATTAATAAATATTTGGCAATGAGTTCTGCATGCAGCGATAGAGTGAGGTCGTATTAATAGGAAAATACGGGATATGTTGAGTTGCTCAATTGTAGAGATTAAATTTGGTGATCGCGAAACCGCAAGGCGTGGAGTTCGTAACATGAGATACTCAGGGTACTCCTGGGTTGCTGGAGTATGAAAGTTATTGTACAGTAATAAAATAAGAGAAAATACTATATTAACGTTAAGGGAAAGTTTATACGAAATTATTAGTGTGTGCTGACTTTGATTTGAGGGAGAAGGGTGGAGGGGGCAGATTAGGTACAATATTGGGTATAAGTGTGTTTACGATTGTTGCAAATGTGCTTCTCCATTACATTTATCTTTCAGAAACTTTAAATAAAGTTGTCTAATTACAATATAATGTATTTTGCACTTTATTAGCGATTTCCCGGGGTCTCTCATATTAAGAGCACACATTTTCGATTTTGCCGAAAGCTCATTTTTTACATTTTTCTAATTTTCAGAAAAATCAATATTAAAATTAAATTTTACATTTTAGCATCTTAAAGCTTATTAAATTCCCTTCAAAATGACCTACTATATTTTTCAATTCTGCCCATAGACTTCCGGCAATCACACAAAATAGATGTGGTATCTCATAATCGAGGACTTTCCTCTACTTTTTATATACCAACTATTCTTTGCTTTAACAAATTATTTCTGCTTTGTTAACTTCGACGCTTAATATCTGTAGCAGAAATAATTTGTTAAAGCAGAGAATAGTTGGTACATGAAAAGTATGCTTTGTAAGTTGAAGCGAGGTCCACTCTGTACAGGGTTGGGAGGGGGGATGCGGAGGTAGCCGCGGTGGCCACAGCAAACGGAGAACAACGTTTCTTAATTGTAAATTTTCAGCTTCGAGTTTTGCATCGCAATATCTCCGCTTGTAGGGCACGTAGCGGAAAAATAAAAACACTTTTATTATACGAATTTTGTCCAAGCTATCCATTAAGCCTAGTTGAAACTTAATCCGTTCGCTAGTTATCGAGATCTCAAAATCTCGGGTACTCGCAACTCGTTGCGTCGCGTTAATAGAGCCACGGCGGTCTCGCTCCGCGCGTACTTGGCGCGAGACACTACCGTGTCTCTTGATTACTTTGATTTTTCCAAGGTAAAGATATTACTTGGATTTTTTCAAGGTAGATTATCAACATAAATTATAAGTAATGTATTATTATAAATTATAATCTTAAACAATAAGTAAAACCCGTTCGTAATTACCCCAGCTACGATTCGGCATTGCCCCGCGTGCGGCGGGTAACTCCGAATGGCAAAGTTTTGCTTTTTGTTTAAAATTGTTCATGTTGAAAATTTATAAATATTATTGTAATTTAAAGCCAAATAACTGCACTGTTAAAAAAGATATGAAGTTTACAACACATTTACGATACCACGGTAAATGAAATTTACAAACTGAGTATCTAAAATAAACATTCTTGCATTTGTATAGCTAAATTCATACACGAACATGAATTTTTTAATCATTGATATGAAATTTAATACACACAACATTGAATATTAAGAACCTGTTTAAGATTTTTTAAATACGCAAGGTAATAAATTACTAATAATACATATTTTTGATTGAAAATAAGAACATTTGTATTATAAAAAAACATGAGCATAGTAATATTGCTGCTCGATACTTTTATTTTCGAAATACCACTCCTTTAATTTTCAACTTTGTATTTGAAATTTCATATACCGTATCTGCATAAAAACTTCCTATTTTTATATTATTTTTTATACAGATTTTTTTTACAGTGTGGAGTATTATTTAAAATAGACTTATACAATTGATAAATAATTCGTCGGCTTTATTTAACTTTTTCCTTAGATGGTCGCGATTCTTCCACTCTCCCGTACCCTTAAAATTATTTTCGTTAATAACTTTATTGTGGAATAAGGAAGCAAAAGTTATCTTTTTAAAATTAATTGTTGAGCTGAGTATAAGAACCGAAAGAAAAATACATAGGAATTAATTCACAGGAGACACAAAGGGTTCTATTCACCCCTGAATCTAGATTTGCACCATTAGAGGTTGATTAGGGCAAAACCCTGAATTATGTTTTTGAGCATTTGTATGGGTGACCTTCGTAAGCAAAAACCAAGTCGATATCTCATCGGGCCTAAGAGATATTGACGAATCCGCGAAAATACATTTTACCCCTTCTCACTCCCTTAGGGATTGAACGTTTAAAAATTCTTAGTGGGTGCTTACGTCATGAGAGGAATACACCCCTCGAATTTCATGTTTCTAGGTTCAGAGGTTTGGGCTGGGCGTTGATGAGTGAGTGAGTGAGTGAGTGAGTCAGTCAGTCAGGGGACATTTGTCTTTATATATATAGATTATTAACGAATTCTGATTAAATTAATAACTCCAAATATTAAATAACCTTCTAATTTAAATAGAACTGAATAGAATTCAAAAAATTAATTAAAGAGTCATCAAAGAGTTAATTTATATTCCTATATTATTCGTGACACGCGTATACACTGTATATGTATGCAATCTATCGTTTGTGCAATACCGTGTAAAACTTGAATTTTGCAATAGATAAAAAAGAAATTTGTCCGTTCTTGTTTTCTTTAATATTATTACCATTTTTTTTAGAAGAAAATAATTTTAAATATAAAAAATCTGCAAAAATTATAATCGCGCATTTTCGTGATAAATACCTGCGTTGAAACTTTTGTGCAAAAAAACACTGTAAATTTTTAATATTTAATTAAGTAGATATTAATGTAAAAAAATAGAACTCGTTTACAAGAATTAAATAATGAATTAATTTAGAAATTCAATATTATGCCATTTCATAATTTATACAAATATTTGGCCCAGTTATAACGATGTAATTAATATGATGAAAGTAATAATAACGAACTTCGCTTCCGCCCCTTTCAAGTACATATTCATTAGAACAGTAGCACTGATCGATCAAACTTTGCCTCGCGGAGAAGATATAATCCGTCGAAATTGGCAATGACATATCTTGACAATAAATTATGTGTGCAATTGGAAGCATTTATGGGACTAACATCAACTGGAGTTATCGCATTTTGAGTTCAATAATCCAAAAGAGGGACATTAGCGGCACAATATTTTTCCTAATAAATTTCTCGGTGTTTCCACAGACTACACATTGATTAAGTTTCACCTGTGTATAATATTGTCCAACCTCTCCCAATGCTCGGCCAGGTGGCTCGAAATTTAATCTCAACGTATATGGATCTGTATCCACAAGTTTTCCTAAATTCTTCGTAATATACCAATCTGCTTTCTTGCGATCGCATGTACACAATATATCTCCATCAGACGCTTGTAAATAACAATTATGACGGTTTGATTCTTGTAGGTATCGCATTTTTACGATCGTTAATAGCGTATTTATCATTATTGCTAGTAATACTATCCACACTTGGTGATCGCTGAACCTTGAACCTTAAACAGACATACATTTATGTGCATATTTTTCTATTACATATGTAAAATTTTAAACTACAATTTATATAATTTCTAAAGTTTTATACCTTGTATCGACTATTCTAGCAGGTACATCATAAATCCATACATTTATATCACTACTAAATATATTATATAAGTACATTCCTAATCTCTGCTATTATAATGAATACCTTATCTGCAAATAAAATTCAGGCATTAAGAAGCACAACTTAAAATTACGTACAATAACCATGTATAAAAAGGAAGATTTAAACTTCTTACTTTATGATAAATTATAACAGATGCAAGCGCATCACAAGCAGCATACGCAACTTGTTCGTCGGTTAAAATTCTAGCATCCCAGTCACCACACCTGATTTTTATCATTTTGTCCATCTCAATAAAGATATTCTTCTAAACTCATGGCAGCTAAACCTTTCCGGCTCGGGAGATTAAGACTTTCAGCTAAGGTTCTTAGATCAAGAGTTCCATTAACTCTACATCCATAATCTTTTACAATCTTCTGCCCATCTTCGAACGAGGCGATCCCCACTTTAAGAATGTGCTTACTAGCTAATAATTCCTGAAGGCATAAATGTAATGTTACTAAAATTCAACGTTATGCATAGTTGCGGATAATCTGATCATGAACTATTTAAAACGTTACCTTAAGCTTAGGTGGAATGTATCCAATCTTTACGATGCGAAACAAAGCAACTACTCCATTGATAGTAGCCAGTTGTAACAGATAGACGAGTCTCTTTTTGACCCATTCGCAATCAAAACACAGAACACCATCAGACAGATCGCTATCAAAGAAACATATACAATAAATTAGTAACTTTATTGAATAAGAAATCAATAAATAATGTTTCCACTTCTTCCGGGAAGCATATTTTGTAAAACAGACTTGAGAAACGATCAACATGAAAGCAGAGCGAGTACTGTATTTATAAGCCTAAAGGATTGTTCGAATCAATCCTCCCTGCGGTTTCAATGTGACATCACACGTTAACCTCACTCACTTTGACGCGTGTGATGATGATGACTCGATCGATCTCTCTCGCGATTTATTTAGAGGATATAAATTACCTCACTTTAACTCGTAAGAGACGAGATTAAGCGAGCGAGCAAGCGAGCGAGCAAGCGAGCGAGAGAGAGCGAGCAAGCGAGCGAGAGAGAGCGTGAGTTTATTATCACGCACGATATAGTTTACTTACGATAGTTTATCACACATTGCACGTTATCACTGCACGAGCCCCGACTGAACGCACACGTAAACATTGTAAGCCATATAACCTCGACGCGGACGGAATATTTCTCGATGACGCGGACGTCTAAAGCGGCCCATTATTTTTGTACGACTGACTCGCGAGTCCGGCTCGGCGAGCTTGATTCGCGAACCGGACTTGAACGTTTTTCACTACGCACACACTCCCGAATCGCGCAAAGCCCGAGTCGATCCAGCCGCGTAGGTTATCTCGCTCCGCGCTGTCATACACCGCCAGGCCGCGGGGCGCCCGCAATGCGACTGCACTCAGTACACCAAGTGCACCGGCAGTGCAACTGCACTCAGTACACCAAGTGCACCGCTGGCGGCACTTTGTTGCTCTAAAATGGAAAATAACGCCATTAACGTCAAGATTGTAAAAGTGACGCGCTACCCCTGGCGCCACGGCGCGCCGTGGCGAGAGTGTGAAAGTCACGATCTGGGACGACGACGATGACGTATCTTAATTGAAAATTTCACACTATCCTATGCATCGTAATATCTCCGCTCGTAGGGCACGTAGCGGAAAAATAAAAACACTTTTCTTATATAAATTTGGTCCAAGCTTTACGATAAGCCTAGTTAGAATTTGATCCGTTCACTGGTTATCGAGATCTAAAAATCTCGGGTACTCGCAACTCGTCGCGTCGCGTATATAGAGCCACGGCTGTCTCGCTCCGCGCGTACTTGGCGCGAGACACTACCGTGTCTCTTGATCTCAAAAAAAATTATTGAATATCAAATGAGAATTTACTAAGTATTTGAAGTAATTTATTTAATTCACATTATTATTACAATGTATTTTAATGCCATTGTATCTAGTTTTTTTACGTAATTTAAAAGAAATACTAAGATTATAAATAATATTAAGATTTAAAATACTAAGATTAAAATTAAATTGATTTATTTCGAACGACCGAACAAAGAACAAACACTATAATGTCTAATGTAAAAAGATATGTATTCCCTCGTGTATTCCATTTGCATATATACAGGACATTTGTTGACATCTAATTTGGTTTAGTCTTTATCACATAGTACATAGTACATGAATAAATTTGATTGTGTTTGCTTATCAACACAAATTTCAATTTCAAAAAATATGCAAAACCCGTTCGTAATTAAATAAAGACGTTATGTTTTTAAGCATTTGTATGGATGACCTTCGTAAGCAAGAACCAAGTCGATATCTCATCGGGCCTAAGAGATATTGACGAATCCGTAAAAATAGATTTTAACCCTTTTCACACCCTTAAGGTTCGAATTTCTAAAAATCCATTCTTAGTGGGTGCTTACGTCATGAGAGGAATACACCCCTCGAATTTCATGTTCCTAGGTTCAGGGGTTTGGGCTGGGCGTTGATGAGTGAGTGAGTCAGTCAGTCAGTCAGTCAGGACATTTGTCTTTATATATATAGATTTACTACGTATATCACTCCCTGTACATCCGTAAACCATTAATTATACTTTCTTCTTAATCACTTCGCAAGGAATTCATAATGTGGCATCGATTTGTGCCTTCCAGTATTGCTTGGAGTCTTGCTTTTACTGCTTGCACATGCGAGTGTAATTGCATTTTGCACAGAAAATAAAATGTATTGTCTGTAAATGCAAGAAATCGATTTTTGAGACGATTGTATTAATCCGTATAAAGGTTCATCAAGTACTTCACGTACTTCAAATTTGTGGAACATTTACGAGCACATGGCCTCCCGAATCCATGGCTGGAAAACGAGAGATCTTTCTTCGAGATCTCGCTTGGATTTTAGCAATGTTGAATGTATTAGGATCAGTGCCGCCGTTAATTCTGGGTGCTTACTATTCCGGAGACAATGTTATTTGAATGATGAAGGCACTGTCTGAATTGACGACACTGATGGAAGTATTGTTCAATTTGATCTTGTGTAGAATAGGAAGATCACGATTGCAGGTTTGATTTTGTTTTCTAAATATTGAGAATGCAAGAAATCGCAAATTATGTAAACAAATGTTAAAATAAATCATTATGCTATATAAAACATATTAATAAATAATGTAATATACTAGATGTAATATACTCTAATATACTAATATACTTGATTAATAACAATATGTGTAAAGTAAGCAGTAATATTTTAGCACATAAGATTATATAAATAAGAAATTAAAACTTTTTACAAATAAAATTTAAAGTTTTAGTAATGAATCTTAACAATTTTTAAAAATAATGTAATATATAATCAAATTAGATATAAAATAATTATTTTAACTAATCATTATAATTGGTTATTAATAATTTTTAATATTTTTAATATTTGTATAGAATCTTTTAGCAAAATTAAAGGACTTTCTTGAACATTCTGAACCGCATGAGAGGCACATTATACAAAAATATATAAACCGTTATTCAAATTTCTCTATTTTTGTTGGAACATCTTATATCCTAGCAGCAATCGCTTTTTCCTGTGGTCCTTTGTTTTTATCAATAAACCTTCCAATCAATGGAAGCATGGTATCCGTTTTCTATTGAGAGTATCCATATTAAAGCTATGCTTTATGTATTACAAGTATTCGCTATCTTGCAAACAGGATTTTGTATTACAGTAGACTTTATGATTGCCATGTTCTTTTGGTATCCCGCTGCAAGATTAGAAATGCTAGGACAAGAATTGCAACAGATATCACACGAAAATCAAATAAAGACATGTATTCAAAAACATCAAGAAATAATAAGGTATGTAAAACTTAAATAGTATAAAGTATTATTCCTTAATAGTATCAAATTGATTATTATATATTGAACATTATAGTTGTATAAGAAAAATATTTTTTAATTACCAAAAATTATCTCAGAATTATGTATTTCATTTTTTATAAAGTAATTCATACTATTTGCAGAGTATATTACTACATACTATATTAGATATAACACGTAGTATGCTCATAAAATTTAATCGCGTAGATTATTCATTGGGACACGTTCTATTAAATTGTATTTTAAAGTTTTAAAAATATATAAATTTGTTTATGAAAACATACATACAGGTACAGGATGTCCCACAATTCCCGCACGTGGAGTACAAGACGTGATTCTTTATGCTAAAAGAATCAACTTTTTTCCTTAGCAAAATTGCGTCTAAAAAATACACTACGCAAAAAAATTAGAAGAGCGCTAAAATTTGCTAAAAATTTGGGCTATTTTCAAACCGCTAAAACTCGGCGAAAATACGTCGTAGACAAAAAACTAAAAAAAACGTTCTAAAGCTTAAAACTTCTTCTTTCAAATGCTCTTTGGCGATTTTAATTTTCTTTTTTTGTTACAAAACGACAAAATGATAAAGCCTGAACCGTTAAAATAAAAAATTTTAATGCAAAAAATTTTATTTGCTGTGCTACATATGGCGTGCAAAAAATCGTGGAAAATTTCAATTTTTTGCATCTTGTAGTGGGTTCTTTTCCCTTTAATTTGAGAGGTTGTGGAGCATTGTGCGATTTTTTTTGGCTGAGTTATCGAGGTTTGAATATAAAGTGATCACTTTGACTTTGATAAACATTATTGTTTATTATTGAGGTATAATCGGACTACAAAGCTTTGTTGTAGCGATTTTAATTGGACCTTCCTTCGCGACAATATACTAACTTAAAGAAAAAACAAAAAATATGCGATTTTTTACATGTTTTTTAAACTCAATTTGCTGATAGAAAACGTAAGGTTAAGAAAAATGCTAGGTAATTATGCATAAAAGGGGCATCCTCTCCGATTTGCTTGATATTTTAGTATATTGTTGGGGATGTCTTCCCGAGTCATTTCATATATATATATATATATATATATATATATATATATATAAAGGCCGGACTCAAATAGTTTCCGAGATACAGGCTGAGAAAGGCTAAAAATCATAAATACGAAAATAAACGTTTAATGATAATTTATTCAACACTATCATTAGGAATCTTAAAGATTTCAACCAAGTGTGTGCTTTGTATGTGCTTCAACTTACAAAGCACATATTTGTTAAAGCAGAGAACAGTTGGTATATGAAAAGTACATATTTGTCGCAAGAAAGAAAAAAGGAATAATTATTAAAACTACTCTAGCGGGTCATGTGGATGGCATTGGGCGGCGTCCTCTTCTTTCTTGAAGTTGTCACCACCGCTTCCCTGTCGCCGTCTGCGCTGTTCGTATCGCGCAAGGATGGTCCTCCACCCTCTCCAGGACGACCCGTGAACCGTCCGAAGGTTCCTGGAGGGCCTCTGGCTGGCCCGTTGTCTCCGGACTGACTCCGCTGCTCGCCCATCGGTCCGCTTGAGTCGGTGCAGTCGGCGGCTCGCCCGTCGGCTGCAACCTAACTTTATTTTTATTTTCTCGTAGGAGGAGGGGAAATGCCGTCGGAGCATCCCCGGGGCCGGCCACACCGGGGTATGTGGGGCTTCACCCAGTAAAACACCCCTCCCCCTTAAACTACGGCACAAGGACTACAGTCACGACACGCGGAACACAACGAGGCACTACTTCACGTGACGCAACAGTCCCACTCGCGCAGGAGACAGACCACATAATCAAACGAATACACACGACCACACGAACGGATCTACACATATAAGACGCGCATGGACCGAGTACACGGGACATGCACGAACGAAATGAACAGGAGATCCTCTATCCGGAGAGGTCTCCACACTTATTAATGACAGATACTCGGACCCATTTATCTAGGTCCGACCTCACTGGCCGGGTGGTAATAGCCCAGCTATAAGCGAGCTGCGCCCCCGATCCAGCCCCACATCGCCTCCCCGCGAAGGAGGGGGATATGAGGGGCCGGATGGAGGGCACGGACGTAGAACCAAATACATTTATGTATGTCCAGACATTCTCCATTAAAATGTGACAATTATTACAAGGCCGCGAGCGGCTTACGTACGCTAACTTTGGCTTACATACGCGCAGCGTATAGCTTAGGGCCCCGGATCATGCTCCTCCTCATCAGCGACCGGGATTGGAGGGGGGGGGGGGCATTTTCCTCCTGCTGTCGCCTTCTTTCGTCCTCCTCCTTTCGTCGGACGACCCGCTCCGCAAAAAGTGCAAAGGCACGCCAGTTTTCCTCGGAATGACAAATGGCCCGGACTATTTCGGGTAAGGACAAGTCCGGTCCCACCGCCGCCACCAGTTCGCCCCGCTCGAAACACCATGCGCTGCACTCCGCAACGGTGTGTTCCGCCGTATCCCGCTCGGCTCCACAGTAGCGACAGGAGGGGGACTCCTCCCTTCCAATTCTGTGCAAATACGCTCCGAAGCAACCATGGCCCGTCAAGAGCTGAGTAATTCTGAAAGAAAGGAATCCAGTCCTTCTATCGATCCAGGCGTCGAAGTTAGGGAGGATGGCCTCGCGAGTTCTTCTTCCTGGTAGACATTCCTGTTGAAGGTGCCGGAACCATTCCTCTCTGAGTACAATGTATTCTTGTTCTCGAATCTCCGCCGCGGCATCCAGCGAATACTCGCCCCGCTCTTTTATTTCCGCTATGCGTAAATATGTCCTGCGTAGGTAATTTGCAAGCAAAAAGAATGATGGTACCCTCGCCAGAAGTGTAGCAGCCTCGTACGACACGGTGCGGTAGGCCATTACAGCTCGAATCGCGATTAAACGAAGCGCTCCATTTATTATTCGCTGTTTATTGGACGAAGCCCTCAGTTCTTCACTCCAGATAGGGGCGGCATACTGGACCATGGACAGAACCACGTGAAGGTACAGCCGTCTTTTTTTTTTGGCTCGACCGGGCCCCTCAGGTTGGGCATTATCCCACACAAAGCCTTGCTCGCCCCGGATGCCCTCGACGCCAAGTGCCGGACATGGTTCAAAAAGGACCAATGACCGTCCACCATAACCCCGAGATATTTCATAGAGTGTCCAATCTTGATCTTAACTCCCTCGAACTCCAGGAATGCGTTTGCAGGGCGGCGTCCAAAGAACACGGCCTCGGACTTGGCCCACGAGACCTTTAATCCCAATAGTTTTATATTCGCGATGATACGCTCCAGGCACTCCGCAGCCAATTGACATGCAGAATCGAAGTCATCTTCCTCAACGATGAGCAATGTGTCGTCTGCGTAACAGATAATATGGCAACCTCTGTAAATCAGCATTCGTAGGACCGAGTCGAACGCAATGTTCCAAAGCAGTGGTCCCAGTACGGACCCTTGTGGCACTCCTCTGCGCACTCCTCTGAAACGCCGCAAGCCGTCCTGACCTATCCACCTGATCTTCCTTTCGGAGAGATAGGGTTCTATGATGCGACGTAAATAAGGGGGAAAACCCTTTACGCGTAAAGCTCTCCTGATATGCTTCCAGACCAGAGAATTAAACGCATTCTCGATATCAAGGAAGATGGCCAGGGCCACCTTGCCGCTACTGCGCGATTCCGATGTGATGGTCTTGACGAAATTCAACGCATCCGTAGTCGATTTCATTCTGCGGAACCCGAATTGATTGGCCGACAAGTCAGCGCGGGGGTCCCGCCGCATGTGGTGTAGGAGACGTTCCGCAATAACCCTTTCAAAGGTTTTGCCTACCTCGCTGAGGAGGCAGATGGGCCTGGCCTTTGGTAGCTCTCCGGGAACCGTTTCGCCCTTTGGGATCAGGACTAAGTCCGCGATCTTCCACCCTGCTGGTAATATTCCGCGCTTTAAGCAGATAGTAAAACACCTTGCTAATTTGCATATCATAATAGGCGGTAGCCTCTTAAGAACTATTGCTTTAAATCCGTCAGGGCCGGGTGCCGTATTTGAGTTCTTTTTGTTCCTCAGTGCCTGCGTCACCTCGTCCGAGGTCACTTCGTATTCCTCCTCCCATCGGAGGTTTCCGATCTCAACCGGCACTAGCTCCCGTCCCTCTGGGAATAGCTTGTCCAAAAGACGTTCCAAGGTATCAGGCTCTAAGGTGGTAGTGAGGCCCGGGGTGGATCTATTTAACTTCTTCATCACGGCTTTGTAGGGTAAACCCCACGGATCCTCATTTAGGATGTCCAAGAGCTCCTGCCATGCTGCCGATTTAGCCCTACGTATCTCAATTTTGAGTGATCTATTCACCAACAGGTATGCTCTCCTTTTGTCTGCCACCAGCGCGGGCGGATCCCTCGCTCTGCTGCGTGTCCAGATGCGTCTAGCCCTAATGGCCTCGGTCCTCAGCTGCCCTATGTTATCATTCCACCAGTAGATTTGTGGAGTCATCTTACGGGCTCCGATCCTAGGAATGGCTGCTCTACACGCATTAGAGATGGTGCGGTGTATCCACTTGTCCAGCCCGGTGTTTAAATAAAATTCTTCCTCTAGGGAAGCCACAGCGCATGACCATTCTATCGCCGCCCTATACATTTCCGGGTCCATCTTCTTATAGTTCCACCTGTGTGGGAAGAACCTTGCACGGTCTCGACATGATGTCCGATCGAGTATTGCAAAGGAGATGTACACATGGTCAGACAAAGACTTCATATCATTCCTCACCGTCCAGTCACGCACCCTCCCTACTAAGTCGGGAGAAGTCCATGTGATATCAATGATAGAAGTTCCCTGCGGGCGGACACACGTGGGTTGTTTACCGACGTTTATTAATCGGAAATCGTCCTGGGCGGCCCACTCTTCCAACAATTCTCCTCTGTAGTCGGACCGTAAAGAGCCCCACCAAGGTGAGTGGGCGTTGAAATCACCCCCTATGAGTATACTGCCAGTGACGCTGTGGCACAGGGTGCTCAACTCGTTCAAGAATTCCTCGTAATCCCGAAGGCCAACATTGGGGAATATATAACACGACATTATGTGTATATTCTTGTACCTGACAGTAACATGATTCTGGCCCCGCGCGACCAAAACAACGAAGCCCTGTTATTTACGAATATGGCCGCCAAACCGTTGAGACTTTTAAACCAATATTGCGTATCAGGTATTCTAGCGGGTTCGGACACTATACATACACTGGCTTTCATCTCTATGGCGTGATGCACAAGAAGATCCTGTGCTTCTTTGCATCTGTTCATGTTTAATTGTAGAAACAGCGCCATCACTCGGCTTCCATTTCGCCGGTCCTCCCGTCCGGTAACGTCGGTGATGGTGGTCCCTTCTCATTACATCTTGTTGACGATCCCAAACGATGGTTACCATCTCTACCGGCCTCCACGCAGATTACGCAACAAGGCTTGGCCCGGCAGGTCCTCGAAATGTGCTCACGCGAGCCACACCGGAAACATGCCCCCGTGCGATCCTCCGGGAAAGAGCATGTATTGCGGACATGTCCGAAACGCCAGCATTTGTAGCATTGGACCGGTCTGGCCTCCAGTAGTTCGACCCGTGCCATGGTCCAGCCTATCCTCAGCTTCTTCGTTGACGACGTGATCTTGATTGCAGCGGCCAGCGGACCGCTGATTACGACCGGTTTTCATGGAACTGCACAAGTTCGCCCAATCGGGTATCGACGCGTGGTTTTATCGATCGCCGCTCAAATTTGCCAATGTTCACGACGGAGAATTAACGGCTCGCGTTAACAATTACGATTGTTCACTCGTATGCGACATTGCACGTCGCTCGCGGGTTATCTCCGATTTTCATGAGAGACCTCGTATGACGGATGCGCACGTTGAGACTCTCTCGGATGACTGTCCCGTTTTCGGCATTAACCGAATTATTCAACTTCGCGTTAACAATTAACGACTTACGTACTTGGCGGTATCACTCGCCGCGCACTAAATGATCTCGGTTGACCTTGAGCCTCACGGCACACACGCACGTTACGAGAGCTCCCGAGACAAAGTTAATCACTATACGGATTAATTTTCGGTAATTAATACCACTCGCGTTGACTATGAACGACTTTACTAATTAGCGGGATAACGCTCCGCTCGCGGGTAAATCTCGGTTTTAATGAGCCTCACAGCACGTCCGTACGCCATGAGTGCTCCCGGGAGAAGACCCTGTTGCGATTATACTTGCGTATCACCGTATAATTATTCGCGTTAATTAAAACGACTTATCACTTTCTGCGGGATTACGCGCCGCTCGCGGGTTAACACCGGTTTTAAACGAGCCTCGTGTGACACGTCCGCACATCACGAAGGCTCCCGGAGAAAGACCTCGAGTCTCGCACCGCAACGGCGCAAGCAAGACCGCGCGCATGCGCAGTGTCGCCAGCCATCTCTCCCGGCTGACGCAATCTTCTCGCTCGCGTCGTCACGCACGCAAAAACAGCGTGATATGGAAAATTCCGGAACGTTCGTTATTTATTTGACGCGCAATAATCATTTCGCTCAATAATTCCAGAATCTTCCATTTACAATGCCTGTATGACGGAATACAACAATTATGAATAAACATTCGCAAATTTACATGCAAATGCCTATTTTTGCTCGCTTGTCGATCCTACAGTCGCATACGTCCGATCGCGTCTCCAAATGCACCGGAAACCCGTTTTTTGCATCGCGCATGCGCCGACGCCTATTTCGCGATGCAACGGCTCTACGGTGACGCGGAAGTCTCCGTCGTGTTCCCCGATGCCAATTTGGCCGGAAATGACCAATTTTGACTCGTTTTGCCGTTTCCCGGCCGATATCGCCCAAAAATGTCCCTAGGGACCCGATTGGACCAATCACGTCAAAGGATGCTCGGAGAAGACGTCGTCGGCTTATTTCAGGATCTGGCCGTCGGGTCCTGTTGAAAATACGCTAATTACGCGTAATTCGATGCGATCACTGCTCCGAGTCGCTCCGCGCACGAAACGACCAATCAGGTGGCGAGGTCGCGTATTTCTGTCGCTTGACCAATGAGAGTGGTCCTTTCAACTTTATTCGGCCACCTTTGACCCCTCTTGACTTATTTGACTCCAAAATTCGTGTTTCGATAGGAAAATACCGAAAATCGCTATCCGGCCACCGGATTGGTTGAAATTGCTTACCGGTCTCCCCGGATCGCGTTTGAAGTGAACTTACGCTATTTCAACTAAAGTTAAGCTAATTCGATCACCACTGGTCCGCGGAATCGTTCAATGGCGTTAATGTTAATTTTCGGCGAAATTGTCAGAGTGGATCATTTCTGATTGGCTGTTTCGCGAAACTCCTACGATCTTGCATCTTTCGCGGTTTTCTGCATATGTAGTCCTTGTGTACCTGAAAATAATCTTATCTAGGCGCGAATTTATCCATTTTATTCGAATATTGACTATTTTACCCGCAGAGTCGAATTTATCGAATTAACTCGGTTTATGGCACACAAACTTTTATTCTTAAACCTAGTTTACATTTTTGGTTCTTGCTCTTATTAAATATTCTAATAACTAATGACACAAGTCCGCTGGGACAGAGGGTACAAGTCGAAAGAAAGACAACAAAAAAAAAATAATTCTCAGAACTACTGTAATGGGTCTTGTGGAGGGCATTGGGCGGCGTCTTCTTGCTCCATGACGATCTCGCCGTCCGCGATCAGCCTGAGGGTATACGGATGGTCTTGGGGTGGCTGTTCCGCCACCCTCTCCAACACGACTCTGGGGCCGTCAGCTGACTCTCGGCGAACCTCTGTTTGGCCCGGCGTCGCTTGACTGGCTCCTCCGCTCGCCCGCTGATCCGATCGAGACGGTGCAGTCGGCGGCTCTCCCGTCGGCTGCAACCTAACCTGAGTCGAAATCCACATCGCAGCCCTAACTAAATTCGCTAAATCTCGCCAATCCTGACGAAATAAAAGAAAAAAAGAAAAAAACCAATTTTTTATATTTTTCAAGTGACAGAAAAATTTCAGAAATTTTTAAAAATTGATCCAAAATTTGTGGGTCCATTATGCATTTCTCGTCGAGTACTACCCGTAGGAATAGTCTCCCAGAGTCCGATTTTTCCTTTCCTCATTCATACTCTTACAACCTAGAAATATTTTCAAAAATTCTCAAAAATCGGTCAAAAACTTGTGCGTCCAAAACGCGTTTCTCGACGTTCCCAGTCGACTGACATAGACAATATAGGTATAGAAAACGTAGGTATAGAATTCGGTACGCCTGTGCGTACGTGTAGAGGGGAGGGCCCCCTACAACATATATAAAATGCATCGAATTCTACGGTCACGTTTCAAAATGGCGACCGTTTAAAAATTTTGAAGCTCTATATCTCCGAAACTATTACAGATAGGAGTAGGAATACAGTACTAGCCTCAAAGCACCGGGAGCGAATTCCGGGGGGTCGGGACGGGCTGCGGCGGGGCGTGGGGGAAGCCGTAAGCGGTGGGCGAGGGGCAGGTGGGCTGCGAGGGGAAAACTTCTTTCCCCTTACCGCAGCGGACCTACCCGCGCCCAGGGGCGGATCGTTGAGATTTTCTCCCCGGGCACTGGCGTGATTTTTTTCCGCGCTCGGGCGCGCGAGTCTCGAGGTCGCCGCGTCGGACGATAGCGACGCGCTCTAGAGTCGCGTTTTATCGGGGTGGCGACGACGGGGTTTTTCAAGGACGAGAGATGTGGTCATCCCCGAGCGCGCGCTCCTCGAACGGAAGTCGCCGCGGTGAGCTCGTCGGACGATAGCGACGCGCCCTAGAGTCGGGTTTTATCGGGGCGATAACGGCGCATCCTTCTCCAGCGGAAATCGAGGTGCCCGAGGGCGACAACGGCGTCGATCTGGCGCGCGTCTCCCCCTCGAGGCTTCCGGGGTCTCGCGTATAAAACGCGGGACGTCTCGACGCTCGAACGACTCGATCGATAGACGGTGGTGTCGACGACATCTATTGCTACGAGGTGATACCGGACAGCGACTCCAGCGACGATTCGTTCCTCCGATCTACTCCTCCGGTGGTAGTTTCTCGTTTTCGAGCGGTCGCCGAAAGAGAGAACGGTCGATGGAATTCAACGACGTACAGTCTCACGAGAGACATAGGTTTTCGGTGTCCGCGAAAGGAATTGTGGATAGAGACGATGCTGGCCTGCAGTAACAGAGCGCGGGTCTACGAGATTAAAATTCCGAGATACTCGAGAAGGAAGGTGAGGGGCGGTGCGACGATCCGCGAGAGTCGCGGGGAAGTTCTTCGAAGAGTCAGATTGGACATACCCGTAGACAGTTGGGGTTGGATCACGTGGTTGACCACCGAACTGAGACGCTCGACATGACGCAGGAGGAGGAGGATCGCGATCTCGTCGAACGCGCGAGAGGCGTCGACTCGTTGGACGCGTATCGCGCGTGGGAACGACGGTGCGACGAGAGTCTCGAGTCTCTGCGCGAGAGTTGTCGAGACAGGCGAGAGCCGAGGCCCACCGGAACCGTGACCTCTCTGGCCACTCGAATCGCTCTTCTGGAGGGCGCGAGAGACGCCCTGCGACGGCGTTTCGCGCGCGTGGGTGCCGGTCACGGCGATCGGAGAGGGTTTTCGTGGGCGGAGATCGAAACGGCCTTCGAGAATCGCGTGCTGACAGGCGTGGTGATAAACTCGAGTTATCTGGAACCTCGGCGATTTCTCGAGGACGCGAGGTACACGGTACTCGATTGGGTGCGCGTCAATCTCGAGAGACACGCGTGTCTGAAGGTCAACACCGTTTTCAACGGCGAGTTTGTCGCGAACGCCCGAACCGCCGTCAAGAGCGTCGCCACGAGGAATCGTCAGCTCTTCCTCGCGTCCGATCTGCGAGAGTGGTACGACAGATACGTGGTCGACGCGACTCTGGCCGATCTGGACGAGTTTCAGGAGCGGGACAGCGGTTGGGCGTTGTCGCGCATATTGAACCTGATGGTGAATGTGAACAAGTGCAATCCTATGCGCGTGGGATGCTGGGTGAAGATACCGCTACGCGTGAGAGCGAAACACGCGGTGGTCAACGTGCGCTCCAACGACAACGCGTGTTTCGCGTGGGCGGTGGTCGCCTTTCTGTACCCCGTTAAGAGTCACATGAACAGGTCTTCCGCGTACCCCCACTATGCGACGAAATTGAATCTCGACGGGATCGAGTTTCCCGTGACTCTGAGACAGATCTCGAGGTTCGAGCGACTCAACGACGTGTCTGTCAACGTCTTCAGCGAGAGAGAGGAAGAGCGGAAGGGCAACGTGATCGTTCCTCTGCGGCTCACCGACGACAGGAAAGACAGACACGCCAATCTGCTGTATCTGCCGGATTCGCGCAACCGCGTGAACATTGGCCATTTCGCGTGCATAAGGGATCTGTCGCGATTGGTGGGATGTCAGCTGAACAAGGTCCGGAGAAGGATGCACGTGTGCGATCGATGTCTGCACTACTTTTACACGAGCGAGAAACTGGCCGCTCACAGCGTCGACTGCGGAAGGATGAACGATTGCGCCATCGTTCTCTGTGCTTCGATCGAGATTATTATTGGGAAAAGGGCGAATCATGGCGAGCACGGCACTGGCTTATGTAAATATTTCAGGATTTTTAATATCGCTTGATTTTTAAGAATTTATTGTAATAAGCGATTGGCCAGCTTCCAAAGCATTATCGTTGACGCTGAGTTATGTGTGATTTACATCATTATCACAACTGTACATCTCGTATTATCGAGGTGACAATGACGGCGTAAACGCCAATGCGTTGGAAAAAACTGGCCAATCGATAATTACAATAAAATATTAAAAATCAGGCGATAGTAAAAAACCTAAAATATTTACACAAGCCGGTTCCGTGCCGCGAATTACCCTCTCCCCGATAATAATCTCTGTCAGAGCACAGCTGGTGACAAAAAAGTCTTGCCGCAAGGTCAAGGCCACGTTTGTTGGCTCGAGAAACTCTTCAGTATCATTTATAATCAAATATCTCGGCAACCATATGAGATAGAAATATGTTTCGAAAAGCACATTTTAGACCGTATTCTGCCCTGATGAAATAACTTGATTGCATTGCTGGCAATTATGCAGTACCGTTTACTAAGACGAAAAACCGCTGGAAATCTTAGCGAAACGCGAGCCAAGCGATAATTTATTTTCATTAACGCCTACATATCGACAATCACACAATCACATATCGACGGTTGTCGATTTGTAGGCGTTAATGGAAATGAATAATCGCTTTATAGCGCCCGTTTCGTTAAGATTCCCAGCGCTTTTTCGTCTAAATAAACGGTATTGCATAGTTTCCAGCAATGTGATCAAGTTATTCTAACAGGGAATACGGTCTAAAATGTGCTTTTTGAAACATATTTCAATCTCATATGGTTGCCGAGATATTTGCTTATAAACGATACAAAAGAGTTTCTCGAGCCAACAAACGTGGTTTACCCTTTCCCCTCAAATCAAGGTTAGCACAGTCTTAAAAATTCGTATATACCTTCCCTTACTCCGTTGTCGTTCTTCTCTTTCCTCTTTTTCTTCTACACTTTCTCGATTTCTCCCTCTTCGTTCTCTTTCCCAATCTATTCTCTCCAGATTTCTTTTCTCCCGTTTTCTTTTCTCACGTTCTTTTTCTAGATCTTTTTCTTGTTCCAGTCTCCTAATTTAATTATATGTTTATAATTATTACACAATCGCAAATAAGTAATTCAAACACAGCAGAATATGATTTAAAAAGTACTTTTCGAGACATCTTTCTATCTCATACGATCGCTAAGATTCCCAGCGCTTTTTCGTCTAAATAAACGGTACTGCATAATTTCCAGCAATGTGATTAAGTTATTCCTACAGGGAATACGGTCTAAAATGTGCTTTTTGAAACATATTTCAATCTCATATGGTTGCCGAGATATTTGCTTATAAATGATACAAAAGAGTTTCTCGAGTCAACAAACGTGGTTTACCCTTCCCCCTCAAATCAAGGTTAGCAATCTTAAAAATTCGTATATACCTTCCCTTAACGTTAATATAGTATTTTCTTTTTTATTACTATACAATAACTTTTATACTCCAGCAACCTAGGAATACCCTAAGTATCTCATATGTTACGAGCACCACGATTGAATAAATAACCTATAATATTACCGACTATCGCTAAATTTAATACCAACCTTCCTTGAATGATATTCTATCAGTTAAATAACTAACCTTTCCTTTTTTTTCTCTCTTCCGCCTCCTTACTCCGTTGTCGTTCTTCTCTTTCCTCTTTTTCTTCTACACTTTCTCGATTTCTCCCTCTTCGTTCTCTTTCTCAATCTATTCTCTCCAAATCTCTTTTCTCCCGTTTTCTTTTCTCACGTTCTTTTTCTAGATCTTTTTCTTAGTTCCAGTCTCCTAATTTAATTATATGTTTATAATTATTACACAGTCGCAAATATTGGTCGATACAATAAATACAATAAGTATATATAAAAATGTATTTATTCCAACGTATCGTATTTATTGATTATTAAAATGACATATAATATGTGAAACCAGCAATTTATAAATCAATTCTCGACCATGAGGAGGATCGCGCGCACATGTGCTGTTTATTCGATTTCGATTACACATTTCTCTGGTAGACGAAGGATACTATAACTTAGGATACAGAAGCGTATTTTCAACATTTAAGAAAATCTGTTAATATACATCGCATGGGAGAGATGTAAGTACATTACTTGTTTTTTTTTTATTATTTGCGACTGTGTAATAATTATAAACATATTAATTAAATTAGGAGACTGCAACAAAAAAAAGATCTGGAAAAAGAATGTGAGAAAAGAAAACGGGAGAGAAGAGATCTGGAGAGAATAGATTGGGAAAGAGAACGAAGAGAGAGAAATCGAGAAAGTGGTAGAAGAGGAAGACGAAAGAGAAGAACGACAACGGAATAAGGAGGCGGAAGAGGAAAAAAAAAGAAAGGAAAGGTTAGTTATTAATCGATAGAATATCATTCAAGGAAGGTTGGTATTGAATTTGCGGCGATAATCGGTAATATTATAGGATATTTATTCAATTGTGGTGCTCGTAACATGAGATACTCAGGGTATTTCCTGGGTTGCTGTGGAGTATGAAAGTTATTATATAGTAATATAAAAAGCAAAAGACAATACTATATAACGTTAAGGGAAGGTTTATACGAATATTTAAGACTGTGCTGACCTTGATTTGAGGGGGAAGGGTAGAAGAGAAGATTAGGTATACTATTGGGTATAAGTAGGTTTATATATATACGATTGTTGCAAATAGGCTTCTCCATTACATTTGTTTTTTTAAAACTTTAAATAAAGTTTTCTAATTACAATATGATGTATTTTGCAATTTATTAGCGATTTCCTGGGGTCTCTCATATTAGGAGCACACTTTTTCGATTTTTTCAAAAGCTCCTTTTTACATTTTTCTAATTTTCAGAAAAATCAATTTAAATTAAATTTTACATTAATGTGACGTCTAATGTGACGTCTGCAATAACAACCTTCTTCGGACATGTCTAAATTTCTGAGTACAACAAGATGTATAATATGTAAATTTTATTTTTAAAAGATATTTTGTTTTTACATTATTTAATAAATTGTTTTGCTATATTAATGTAATAGTTACTATATATTAATTTACTATATTATCGCCAAAAGGAGCTAATAATTTATGTTAATATGCAAGATATTTTATTTATCCAATTAATAAGGGAAAGAGAACGAAAAAGAGAACAGGAGAAAAGAGATCGGGATAAAAAACGGAGACAGAGGACCGAGAAAGTGTGGAAGATGAAGAGGAAATGGAAGAAGATACAGAAGATTCCGGTAAGAAGTTTTTTTATATAAAAAACATGAATATATACTTGTATATATAAATATATATAATATTATATATAACATGCACAAAGAAGTAATAGAAATAAGAATTTAAAAATAATTAGAAACATTATTTTTGCATTGCATTTTTATAAAAAGTGAATAAGTTTGAAATGAGGGAAAAATAATTTGATTAATATATAATTAAAAAAGATCTGGAAAAAGAACGTGAGAAAAGAAAACAGAAGAGAAGAGATCTGGAGAGAAGAGATTGGGAAAGAGAACGAAAGAGAGAGAAATCGAGAAAGTGTAGAAGAGGAAGAGGAAAGAGAACAACGAAAACGCAGTAAGGAGGCAGAAGAGGAAAAAAAAAGAAAGGAAAGGTTAGTTATTTAATCAATAGAATATCATTCAAGAAAGGTGGTATTGAATTTGGCGATAATCGGTAATATTATAGGATATTTATTCAATCGTGGTGTTCGTAACATGAGATACTCAGTGTATTCTGGGTGTCTGGGTTGCTGAAGTATGAAAGTTATTGTACAGTAATAAAATTACATTTTTATCCATAATATAATTGAAAAGAGAACGAAAAAAAAAAAGAAAAGAAAGAAAACGAAAAAGAGAACAGAAGAGAACAGAAGAAGATCGGGATAGAAAACGGAGAGAGAGGGACCGAGAAGTGTGTGGAAGATGAAGAGGAAATGGAAGAAGATACAGAAGATTCCGGTAAAAAGTTTTTTTATATAACAACATAAATATATAGTTGTATACATAAATATATATATATATATATATATATATATATATAAATCACATTTTCGCATTACATTTTTTATAAAAAGTGAATAAGTTTAAAATAAAGGGAAAAATTGACTATATATAATTAAAATTCAAAAAAAAGACCAGAAAAAAGAACGTGAGAGGAGAGATCGGGAGAGAAGAAATCGGGAGAGGAGAGATCGGGAGAGAAGAGATCGGGAAAGAGAACGGAGAGAGAGGGATCGAGAAAGTGTGGAAGAGGAAGAGGAAAGTGAAGAACGACAACGGAGTAAGGAGGCGGAAGAGGAAAAGAAAAGAAAGGAAAGGTTAGTACATTGTTATTTGTAAATTCCAAGATGTAAAGAAGCTTAAGCATCAATTTGATCCAAAAATTGCTATAAATTAATTTTGGATTATTTCAGTAATATTAGAATATTTATTCAATCGTAACTGTGTGTAATAATTATAAATATATAATTGAAAAATAAGGGAGAAAGAACGAAAAAAAGAACGAGAAAGAGAACGGGAGAGAAGAGATCGAGAGAAAAAAGATCGGGAAAAAAAAACGGAGAGAGAGGGACCGAGAAAGTGTGGAAGACGAAGAAGAAAAGGAAGAAGATATAGATGATTCCGGTAAAAAATTTTTTTAATTAAAAATATGAATATAGTTATATACATAGATATGTATATATAAAAAATTAACAACGAATTGATATATAATTATATATAACAACTATTACATTTATATATGATTATATATAGTAAAAAAATAGAGATTATGCACGCAGAAAAAAACATGTATAAACATATTTGATATATAATTATATATTTATGTATATAATTATATGTTTATATATAGGGTAAGGTTGCCTATATTGTACCGGCTCCTAAATTGTACCATCTCTATATTTCATATATCCGAAGGCGCTAAGCCTTCGGATTATATGAAATATAGAGATGGTACAATTTAGGAGCCGGTACAATATCGGCAACCTTCCCCTATTTATTTTTATAAAAATTTTTTTACCGGAATACAGAGAGAACAGGAGGAAAATGGAATAAAAGAGAAGGACGCAGAGGAGGTTGGGAAGAGGGAGAAAGAGGACGCAATGGTGGTTGGGGAGGAAGAGGAAGAGGACGCAGAGGAGGTTGGGGCGGGAGAAGAAGAGGAAGAGGACGCAGAGAAGATTGGGAAGATATTTGGGGAAGAAGAGGACGCAGAGGAGATTGGGCAGAAATTTGGAGAGGAAGAGGACGCAGAGGGTATTGGAGAGGAAATTGGAGAGCGAGAGGACGCAGAGGAGTTCCTATTTTTATATCTTTAAATTTGTAAAAAAAATAAAAATTTAAAAAGTATGCAAAATTTTTTAATTAAATTATTTCTTGCTAGAGGAAAGTCCCCTATTATGAGATAGGCTTCTAATATGCGATAGCGAGGTTTCGGCTAAACTAATAGGCCCTATCTGTTAGTTTCACCATAAACTTATTGCCCTTGAGGTAAAACCTATTTAGTGGAAAATTCATTGTTTGATCGTGCATGTAGTCGTTGGAGAAAGAAATTGTGAAATTGGATGTTGTCAAGTGCCATAGATATGAGTCTTTAACCTTGTTTATTATATAATAAGTTTCACCATAAACTTATTGCTCTTGAGGTAAAACCTATTTAGTGGAAAATTCATTGTTTGATCGTGTATGTAGTCGTTGCAGAGAAAGAAATTGTGAAATTGGATGTTGTCAAGTGCCATAGATATGAGTCTTTAAACCTTGTTTATTATATAATTAAGTTTCACCATAAACTTATTGCTCTTGAGGTAAAACCTATTTAGTGGAAAATTCATTGTTTGATCGTGTATGTAGTCGTTGCAGAGAAAGAAATTGTGAAATTGGATGTTGTCAAGTGCCATAGATATGAGTCTTTAACCTTGTTTATTATATAATTAATAAATATTTGGCAGTAAGTTCTGCATACAGCGATAGAGTAAGGTCGTATTAATAGGAAAAAACGGGATGTGTTAAGTTGTTCAATTGTAGAGATAGAGATTTTGGTGATCGCAAAACCGCAAGGCGTGGGGCTCGTAACATGAGATACTCAGGGTACATCTGGGTTGCTGGAGTACATACATAAAAGCTTTATAAAGCTGGGTTTAATCAACCAAATCTTAAAGAATTATATATGAAATACGGGTAGAAAAGACTGAAGAATATAATTGAATTAGAGAAGTTGCCAATAATTAATACCAAATTGTCAAAAAACATTGTTAAAACTTTAAGGGTGGGTTAATATTTTTTTTAATTTATAATAAAGAAATTGTACATTTAATATATAAAAAGTGTTAATCTGTTTTCATTTTCTTATTCATCTTCTTTTCTTCATCATCCTCATGATTTTCTTTTCGCTTGTTCCTTCTCATACTTTGTCATCAATCAAATTATTATCCTCTTTCTTTGCTTTCTCTGCTTTTTCTGCTTCCTCTGGGTTTTCTGTTTCTGCTTGTTTCTTCGCTTGTTCCTTCTCATATTTCAATATGCAACTTAATAGCAGGTCATCCAGACCGTCTTCCAAAACTAAAATTTTATAACCATAAATATTTTATTAATTTATATACATACATATGTTATGCAGGTATTGTCTGTTATTCCAATATAAAAATCAATTATTATGTTTACTAAATTGATACCTACTAACAGCGAATACTTACTATTTCTTAATTCTTCCATTTCTTAATTCTTTCAGTTACAAAATTCTTCCAAACAACAAATTAGGAAAACAGATTAACACATATAAAAATTGACATATAATATGTGAAACCAGCAACTTATATAGTCATTTATAAGATGAAAATTAGTTCTCTCTCTGATTTTCATTCGAGTTCGATTGACATACTTTTTTTAAAAAGTAGACACTAAAAATTTATAGTAAAATCATAGTTTTATTGCACATTGTAAGTATACATTTAAAAAATATAGTTTTATAGGTATTATTATTCTTTAATTATATTCATCAATATAATTAAAAACCAGACCAGTTTTCTCCACATGAGAGATATCAATTCTCAACTTCTCATGCAGGGGGTGCAGTTTTAAATATAAAATTTGCACATTTTTTAATTATATTGTTAATTTTTCTAATTCTATTATATTCTTTAGTTTTTATATTCTAATTAAGACTTTTCATAATTAATGTTTTTGGACAATTTAGTATTAATTATTGACAACTTTTCTAATTTGATTATTTTCTTCCTCATAGAGGAAGCTTTGGTTTTTTCGTAAAAAATTTTTTTTAGTTCCGCTGCCATTTGGTTCAGAAATGTTCTAAAACGTCGAAATTAGCTATTTTAAAAAATGTCGGTATGTGGTGTATTTATGTCTGTATGTATTATGTCTTATGTCTTTATGTCTGTATGTCCAATTTACTGAAATTTCTATATCCAGAACTGATCAACCAATCTTAACACATTATATATGAAATAGGGGTTAGAAAAGACTGAAGAATATAATAGAATTAGAAAAATTGCGAATATTTTTAAAATTTTAACCTTTAAGGGCTACATCCAAGTCTCAATAATTGAGATTTTTCAATAAATTGATGTTTTTTGAAATTTAGTATTAATTATTGGCAATTTTTTTCTAATTATTTATATTCTTCGTCTTTTCTACCCTATTTTATATATTTTTTTAATAATTTGTTGATTAGATTCAGCTTCATAAAGCTTCTATGTATGTACGAATTCTTCGAAATTTGAAATATCAATAAAATTTTTAAGAATTATATATGAAATAGGTAAGAAAAGACTGAAAAATCTAATAAAATTAGAAATAGCCCGATATCTCAAATTAATGGAAATAAGAGCAACATTTAAATCTTAATGAATTTCTATCTATCTATATAAAATAGAATGTCCTGTATGTCTGTATGTAGTCTGTTCTTTATACACTCTTAAACTATTCGACCGATCTGGACGACCTTTTGCACAGTTACTCTTTACATCTTTGCGCAAAACATAGGCTACTACGGAACCTCGATTTTCACTTACCGATCAGCTACTTTATTCCTTGGTTTTCCCGGGCGTTTTTTCGGGAATTTTGAGATTGCTCGCTCGCGATGTATGCACAGAACTTCGATATTTCACTTACCGATTACCGATTTATCCCTTTGTTTTCCCGGGCGATTTTTTTTAATTCTGTTTGTTCTTTATTACACTCATAAACTATTCGACCGATCTGAACAAACTCTTGCACAGTTACTTGCACACTTACCGATCAGCTACTTATTCCTTGGTTTTTCCGGGCGTTT
>JASTWR010001917.1:0-30324 GCA_030770355.1 Harpagoxenus sublaevis | reverse complement strand
TTACAGTGAAGGTGGAGTGGGGGTAAACGCTGGCTTTTCTTCGCTCGCATGAAATTTCAGCTTGACCGTCAATGTCGCATCTCTGTTATCTAGGACTCTAGTATGAACGTGCAGGATATAGATTTGCGAGATTTGGATAATATTCCCGATTTTTTGGACGTCGAGAGTGAAGATGAAATAGAAGAAATTGTTGTGCGGGCTCCGAAACGTTATACTATACGAGATGGACAAAACCCTTTCCAGTTTCATGATGAAAAAGAGTTTAAACGCCGCTTTCGATTTTCAAAAGAAGCTGTCATACATGGTCTTCTACCAAAGTAGAAGAAAATATGGCTAAAATAAATAATCGAAGTCCTCCTATTGCTCCTGTGTTGCAATTGCTTGTGTGTCTAAGATTCTACGCCACTGCAAGTTGTCAGGTAATAAAATTTGAAAGAGGCAGAGAGAAATATGTTTATATCTGAGTTATAATTGCATATTTTAAAATTATTTATTTCCTTGTAGTTAGTATTAGCGGATATAATAAGCATATCACAGCCTACTCTTTCAAGAATCATTTTTCGTGTTTCGGTATTACTTGCTGGAAACATCCACCGTGTCATAAAGATGCCTTCTTCTGTGGAGCAAATTAACGAAAACCGTACTTTATTTCGGAACTTGGGATTTGGAAATGGAGGTATTGGGTTACCTGGAGTTGATGGTGCTATCGACTGTACTCATATTTGCTTGACTCAATGCAGATTTGAAAATATTGAAGAAGTATACAGGAATCGCAAAGGATACTTTTCTCTCAATGTACAAGTACGTAATATTTTATCCAATAGAGAATGTATAAAATTTATTTTTGCAACCTTAAGATTTAAATATCAATTTTATTACACAAATACACACACACACACATATATTTATAATATTTACATTCTTATTTAGGCTATCGTCGGACCACGAATGGAATTTCTGGACATCATACCAGAATGGCCAAGAAGCCAACACGACAGTCGTATCTTCCAAAATTCCAGAATTCTATTGCAATTATTAAGAGATATTTTTTGATATATTAAGTATTACGATAAAGACTGAATTCTATTGCAATTATTAAGAGATAATAAGAAAGAAATAATATATTATGTTGCGAGTGTAAAGAAAGCTTACTTACTTTGTAAACTTAAGTATCGAAGATTATTGGAAAAAGTATAAAAGGTTGTGTTTATTGAAAATTGTTTCTTTTAGCTTTTTCTTTCTTTTAAGTAAACGGTTGTTTATTTTATATGAATATAAGTGTAATACATTTTACATACTTTATTATACTTTACATATGTTTCTCGAACAAATTGATATTTGTATGTGCTACAATAAATTAAATAAATATAAACTCATACTTATATAAACTTTCTTTTACATCCTATTAATTTAAGAGATGTTATTAATCCCCATTAGACTTATTCTGTCACATCTATACCATATCGGTGAAACATACATTCAACTGTTTGCCATTTAACAACCATTCCTGACAGAGGTGTCAGGTTCTTCTCAATGGAATCATATACATATATTACAAAACATACGTACATACATAACCGGATGAATAACTTCTTTTATTCTGTAAATAATAAATATTATGTTACAAAATAATTTCAATAGTCCGCGTTTGTATTTAATAAAATATTTTATTTACCTTTACTTTTTTAATTAATGAAATAAACGTTGTATAAGTGTGTCTCTCATAATAAATCCATCTGCTGGTTGCCATTCTGGACGGTTTACATCATTCTCTTCATTATCATTATCATCAACGATTTCATTCTCTTCTTCGTCATCTTGCGGCAATACATTATCGTAGGTAAGCAAAAGATTATGCAAAACTGCACATGCTACAATAATTGTTGTGCTGCATATCAGTTTCGTCGTTAGTCCTCGGGCTAAGCAAGGAAATCGCCGTTTTCATACTCCAAATGTTCTTTCCACTATTTGTCTTGTTCGTCTATGAATATTATTGTAGGTTAGCTGTTCATCTGTTATTGCATTTAGAACAGATGTCAGAAGAAATGGCAGACAAGGATAGCCATTATCTCCTATCAATATACCAGTTAATTCACGTCTCATATATCGCATATAAATTCTGGAATTTTGGAAGATACGACTGTCGTGTTGGCTTCCTGGCCATTCTGGTATGATGTCCAGAAATTCCATTCGTGGTCCGACGATAGCCTAAATAAGAATGTAAATATTATAAATATATGTGTGTGTGTGTGTGTGTGTGTGTGTGTATTTGTGGAATAAAATTGATATTTAAATCTTAAGGTTGCAAAAATAAATTTTATACATTCTCTATTGGATAAAATATTACGTACTTGTACATTGAGAGAAAAGTATCTTTTGCGATTCCTGTATACTTCTTCAATATTTTCTAATCTGCATTGAGTCAAGCGAATATGAGTACAGTCGATAGCACCATCAACTCCAGGTAACCCAATAGCTCCATTTCCAAATCCCAAGTTCCGAAATAAAGTACGGTTTTCGTTAATTTGCTCCACAGAAGAAGGCATCTTTATGACACGGTGGATGTTTCCAGCAAGTAGTACCGAAACACGAAAAATGATTCTTGAAAGAGTAGGCTGTGATATGCTTATTATATCCGCTAATACTAACTACAAGGAAATAAATAATTTTAAAATATGCAATTATAACACTCAAAGATATAAACTTATTTTTCTCTGCCTGTTTAAAATTTTATTACCTGAAAACTTGCAGTGGCGTAGAATCTTAGACACACAAGTAATCGCAACACAGGAGCAATAGGAGGACTTCGATTATTTATTTTAGCCATATTTTCTTCTACTTTGGTAGAAGACCATGTATGACAGCTTCTTTTGAAAATCGAAAGCGGCGTTTAAACTCTTTTTCATCATAAAACTGGAAAGGGTTTTGTCCATCTCGTATATAACGTTTTGGAGCACGCACAACAATTTCTTCTCTTTCATTTTCACTCTCGACGTCCAAAAAATCAGGAATATCATCCAAATCTCGCAAATCTATATCCTGCACGTTCATACTACAAAAAATTATATTCACAACACATATTTATAAAAAAAGATAATAATTTTACAAATATGTTTGTTCCATTTCGAAGTAAACACTAGTCAGAAAGTTCTTCGAAAAAGCTGTTGTAAAAGCAATATAAATGAATTTATTCTATAAAAATATCAATAAATATCAGTATCAATAAGTGTTAAATCAATGTTATTATGTAATTTTCTTACCTCTTGCGTGCTTAGGTGTGATAGATCAAACTCGTTACAAATTTCTAACCAAGCTACGTCATTATCTTTTAGCGTAGTAGAGTTCCTCACTTCTATTATATGCTTATACCTTTAATATATCAAGAAATAGATTTTTTTTAAATAATGTAAAATGTCTCGATTAATTTATATATTTTTCCATATATTACTAGATAATTATAATACTGCTTATACTGCCATATGACAATTTCGGTTTAAGGTTAGAAAACTTATTTCTGTTTAGTACTACATACGTTAATACAATGGTGTAAAGCTGCGTCTTGAATCTAATGTTTCCATTGGAGGAACCAGTGGAAATATCACGGAAATAGCCGAATACAGAATAAGCATGGTCTTAAGTACATCTTTACTAAGTTAATCTCTATTCAAACAAGACTCACTTCAGTGGAAACTTCTTCGCAAAGATTATCTTATTTCACGACTATGAAATCTATCAATCTTGAGACGGTCTGGTGTTGCATAAGCAGACTTGACCAAGATCGTCTTAAGCGTTGACATGATATTGGACTATGAATACCGGCCCTAGGCCTTAGGCCGGTATTCATAGTTATTTAAGATCGTCTTAAGTTCAATCTTAAGATGTCACGAACCAATCACAGAGCCGTATTAGCGTCTCAAGACATTACTTAAGACGATCTTGAAGACTATGAATACCGGCCTTAGACTCGTAGCGAGATCGCGGCTTGCGCTCTGCAATAAACCCTTATAGAAATGTAATACTGTAAGTGATTTTTTGGCTAGTGATTAATCACTTAAAAGCACTATTAAAAGCACTGTTAACAGTACTTTTAATAGTGCTTTTAAATGATTAATTACTAGCCAAAAAATCACTTACAGTATTACATTTCTATAAGGGAAGTGTTCTTTTTCCATCGATAATCAAGAGTGTAATCATTCCTCAATTCCTCTCATCGAAACGTCGGTGGTAGGCCGACACGCGGAGGTCTGATAATCCTCAGCGTAGACAATTCCTACATTGGTGACCCCGAAAAAGAATCACACAACGGTTCCAGCTCAAGTTACTACCGGAACCCCGAGTCAGAAATCAATCCTCGTACGGACCAGCTTCCCCCGAGGAACGGACGCGGATGTAGAAGACCAAAATTCCTGCAGCAGCAGAGTACATCCCAGTGCCCGCGTTCCTGGCCGTCACTCGTCCACGCAGCGGTCAACCAACCTTGCCGCGCGAAAACGTTATTCGGGCGGCCATTTTTGCCGCGCTTTTTGCACAAGGCACATAAAGGCGGTCACGTGAGACCCCACCGTCAACTGAGTGGTCACAGCGGCTTTGCCGTCTTGTTATCACGACCATCTCCTTGGTGCGACCGGCTGCTCCTCTCCGCCGTCGCCAGACCGTCGACGCTACAAGCCTACGGCGTCGTCGCCACCAGACCCGTCGTCATCGGGACATTGCGTGAAGCCAACGTCTCCGGCGCCTTGGTTTCCATCGTCACCGGCGCTTTGGATCCTACCCACCGTTATCAAACTACAGTAATTTAGAAGTAGGTTAGTAATCCGGCGCGCGCCGTTTTCTTTTCAACGCTCGTGTCGTCTGTATGGCATAACGCCCGTGTCGTATGACGCTTATGTTATTTATGTCGTTTAACGCCCGTGTCGTATAACGCTCGTGTCGTTTGTATTGTTTAACGTTCGTGCCGTTCATCGCTTAAACAATGTCGGACGCGGACCTTTCGGCCGCCCAAGCCCGCGCGGAGGTAGCAGAAGCTCAGCTCGCGCAATTACGAGCTCAGCTGAACGCCCAGGGCCTTAACACAGCCTCATCAGACACGATCGACAACATTCAAATTCCGCGTATAGATAATTACAAGGTTCCCAAGATTCCCCCGTTTTTCCAAGTTGACCCAGCATTGTGGTTTATCCAGGCCGAGATTTCCATGAGAAATGCCCGGATCACTGTAGAATCAACTAAAGCCGACACCATCCTCGCTGCACTTGATGTCGAAGTTTTAGGCTGTGTAAGGGACATAATTACTTCGAATCCTCCCCCGGCGGATATTTACGAGCAAATTAAAGCCCGAATAGTCGCGACATACGCGCCATCGGATGAAACAAAGCTACGAAAACTGTTAAGGGGACAAGTTGGGACCGACGGAAGACCTTCGTTAATTCTCAGTCGATTGCGCGGTCTCAACGACGGAAATATAGACTATAACGTAATAAAATCAATTTTCCTGGATCAATTACCACGCGAACACCGCGCAATCCTAGTAGCCACGGGAGTTACCGACCTCAACAGACTAGCCGAGGCCGCCGACCGAATGGCTGAGAGTGCTCTCGGAAACGAATCTTACGCGTCCGCCGTGATCAAAGAGAATACACCCCTCCCTTCAAAGACCGAGATTCAACAACTCATTGCCAATATGGCCGCGTTAAATAAAAGGATCGAAGAGCTAGAAAAAACACGAAATTCGCGTTCGCGATCCAATTCCCGCAGGCGCAGAACCTCAACTTCGCCAAGCAAGGCGATTACACCCGCGCTCTGCCCGGCTCACACCAACTACCCTGATAATCCGACTTCGTGTCGTAAATGGTGCTCGAAATACGAAACATGGAAAGAGCAAAAAAACTAAACCCACCTCCCCGTTTGGAGACGGTCGGCGAGGGCCATCAAATTTCTAACCGTCTCCACGTTCGTGATCGCGCTAGCGGTCAAATGTTCTTAGTCGATACAGGCGCGGATATCTCCCTTGTACCCGCTATCGATCGGGTCAAAGGAAAGCCCTCCGAATTAAAACTTTTTGCAGCAAACGATACGCGCATCGACACGTTTGGGGAATCGCTCCGCGAGCTTGACCTTGGTTTGAGACGACTCATCCGATGGAATTTTTGCATCGCCGCAGTTCCGTATTCCATTATTGGAGCCGACCTACTATCGCATTACGGGTTAATAGTAGACTTAAAACGACGACGTCTCGTTGATTCAACTACCAAATTATATACCCTTGCGATTAAAAAGCCGGCCTCTATGCATTCGATTAACACGGTAAATCCCTCATCTGAGTTTTCTAAGATACTTAAAGATTTTCCGCAAATTACAGGAGCCCTTCCTCTGGTCCCTCCGTCCAACTGTGACGTGTTCCACCATATCATTACCACCGGCCCTCCAGTCGCTGAACGCGCCAGGCGCCTTCCGCCCGATAAACTTAAGGCCGCCAAGGCCGAAATCAAGGCTTTAGTCGAAGCAGGCATTTGTCGCCCCTCTAGCAGTCCATGGGCCAGTCCCATTTATCTAGTCCGTAAGAAAGACGGTACCTGGCGGGTATGCGGTGATTATCGCGGCGTAAATGCAATCACGCGACCGGATAGATATCCCACCCCCCCACTTACATGACTGTTCCGTCAATTTACACGGTAAAACGTTTTTTTCATCCATCGACCTACACAAAGCCTATAATCAAATTCCAATGGCCCCCGAGGACATTGAGAAAACAGCCATTATAACCCCTTTTGGATTATTTGAATATTTATGTATGACCTTTGGCCTTCGTAATGCCGGCCAATCCTTCCAACGTTATATAAACCGCGCTTTAGGCGATCTAGATTTTGTGTTCATTTATATGGACAATATCCTAATTGCTTCCTCCTCCTCAGAGGAGCACGCTAAACACTTACGCATTGTATTCCAAAGACTTAAAGAATTTCACCTCCGCCTTAACGTGGATAAGTGCGTATTCGGTGTACGGGAATTAAAGTTCCTCGGATATATAATAAACGATAAAGGAATCCGCCCCATTCCAGAAAAAGTTGAGGCGATTACCAAATTTCCTAGGCTTAAAACTATCTTCGACCTACGCCGCTTTCTCGGCATGATAAATTTTTACCGTCGCAACATCCCTCGCGCGGCAGAAGCACAAGCACCATTAAATTCATTACTAGTCGACTCACGTAAAAACGATAAGCGTGTAATTGCTTGGTCCGACGAATTAATAGAAGCGTTTGAAAAGACCAAAAACGGCCTCGCTAACGCTGCAATGCTGGTGCACCCCCGTATTGGCGCGGAGCTCCGTATCGTCGCGGACGCCTCCGACTTTGCCATGGGGGCAGTTCTTGAGCAGAGAAAACAAAATGCTTGGGAGCCCCTAGTATTTTTTTCGCGTAAATTCTCCCCCGCGCAAACTCGGTATAGCGCTTACGACCGCGAACTCACAGCGATATTCGAATCCGTCAAATACTTCCGTTATTTTGTAGAAGGACGTGAATTCAAAATTATAACCGATCACAAACCACTCATGTACGCGTTTATGCAACGATCTGACAAGGCGTCTCCGCGACAACTACGTCAATTATCATGTATCGCTCAGTTCACGACACAGATCGAACATATCGCTGGTCTACAAAATGTCGCGGATTCGCTTTCGCGGATCGAATCCCTACGTTTACCTGTAGAATTTAGTCTCATTGAGCTTGCCGAACTTCAGAAGAGCGACGAGCAACTTAAGCTGATCTGTGGCACCCCTGATCATCCGTTAAAATTAAAAAAGATTCAGTGGGGTCCGGATCATTCAACTGTATATTGCGAAATTTCAGGCGAGGCTATCCGGCCTTATATTCCCGACTGTCTTCGCACCAGGGTATTTCAAATGTTTCATAACCCTGCCCACCCCAGCGGCAAAATCACGGATCGCACTATCCGACAGCGTTATGTCTGGCCTAACATGCACCGCGATATCGCTAAATGGTGTAAAAACTGTATCGAATGCCAGCAAGCGAAAGTCTCTCGTCACGTAAAACTAATTCCTGAGCACTTTGTTGCTCCCAACGGGCGATTTGATCAGGTGCATATTGACATTATCGGCTCATTACCTCCTTCCGAGGGTTACTCTTATTGTCTTACTATGATCGACAGATTTTCGCGCTGGGCCGAGGCAATTCCCCTTAAAGATATTTCCGCGCAAACCGTTGCAAGAGCGTTTTACGACACATGGATTTCCCGCTACGGAACCCCTCGATTACTATAACTACGGACCAGGGAGCTCAATTTGAATCCCGTCTATTCGAGGCGCTGCTCTCATTAATCGGTTGCAAGCGGATTCGTACAACCGCGTACCACCCGGAGTCAAACGGCATGATTGAACGCTGGCACAGGGTACTTAAAGCTGCAATTATGTGCCATGCCGATGCGTGCTGGACACGTACTCTGTCCACTGTTTTATTAGGACTTCGGTCGCACGTCCGTACCGACACTAATGCATGCGTCACCCGCCGAATTCATGTTCGGGACAACGTTGCGACTTCCCGGGGAATTCTTCCTCCCCGATGATTATACACCAAACCCTAATTACTTTCTTGAGGAGTTTCGTGAATATATGCGTCAAGTCCGGCCGGTCCCTGTCGCTCATAAACATAAAAGACGCGTTTTTTACTTCAAAGATTTATATAATTGCACTTATGTATTTTTACGCAATATGGCTAAAAGGGCGTTAGAGCGTCCATACACCGGCCCGCACAAAGTAGTTCAACGCATCTCAGAGCGTATATTCGATATTGACATCAACGGAAACACAAAAAGCGTGTCCGTCGATTTATTAAAACCGGCATATTTCGTTCCGGACGACCCTCCTGCGACCCCTGAAAATACAAATGTAAATCCGCCCGTACTTAAGACTTACTCTCGTAAGACAGTCACGTTCGCGCCGTCAACTAAACCAAAGTGATTTGATTATAAGGACGAATAAGTGATACTATTCTATATTATATTCTATATTATATTCTATATTATATTCTATAAGTGATACTATATAATATTATTAGCTATAAGTCAGCTCAAAGTTTGTTTAAACGTCCATTATATTATAACTCAAGGGGCGGAATTCATAGACGTTTCTTGAAACCTGTCTTAAGCACAATCTTAGCCAAGATTGACTTAAGACCCAAGATCGTCTTAAGATCGTCCTACATGCACAGATGGGTCTTGAAAACTCGAGTTTGAGCTTAAGACCGCCTTAACAAAGTTCATGCTTGAGCTCTCAGCTTCGGAAATGTTCGGGATTCTTACCAGCTTAACCAATAATATTGAAGGTCTACAAGTATGTAGATAATGCTGCAGTGGAACTTTTCTTTTCTCTTCACAATGCAAGGTTATGTATAAAAGCAGAAAGTGAAATATTAATGAAAATTGAGAATATTCTGATCGGAAAGCTGAATAATTTCGTAATACCTGCCTGCCCTGGAGTGATAATATATATAGGTAAAGTTAATCGTAATAGGCCCGGTTTCACCAACGTGATTTAATCTAATCGGTCGATTAAACTCACTCTTCGTCTCTTTCTAATTGTCCAGTTAGAAAGAGACGAAGAGTGAGTTTAATCGGCCGATTAGATTAAATCACGTTGGTGAAACCGGGCCATAATATATCTAATTGAGTAAAAGTTGAATTCCAATAAACATCATGTAACAGTAACAATTGCATCTATTTTATTATTTCCAACTTAACATTCTCAACAATGCATAAATATAACACGTTATACATAACATGACATTGTTGAGTGAAAAATTATTACATTGATATAATGTTACTTTTACTCAATGTTTATGTAAATTTATAAACAAAAAAACACATAACCTTATCTATTTATGTGAAAATTCTTTATATTCATATTATTTTGTTGTTTTTATTTAAAAAATATAATTTTTTTAGAATGACCGCCTATTAGAAGTGTATATTCTGATTCGGAAAAGCAGGTATTCTTGGAGATATTGAACAAGTATAAACTTGTTGAAGCAAAAGGTACAAATTCCTTCTCGCTGAAAGAGAATAGAGAAATCAGAGGCTTGGTCGATTATTACAGAAGAATATAACAACTCTTCTTTGATTAGTATATACTAAGGTATTAAATTTATTTGATATATTTTATTTTATTTTTATAATACAGCTAGTGAATTTTTTGTAATATGTAATGTTTTACATTACAGAGGGACGTACAACAATTGAAAAAGTACTGTAAATGGATTAATTGCATCTCGTACATATCGTTTTTCACGTATTGTGTCAATATTATCGTTTTCTTCATCCGAAGAAGATTCAGAATATCAAATAAATTAATATCAAATAAATTAATATCAAATAAATTAATATCAAATGCGCCCAATATGTTCAATCCCAGATGCCTTTATTTAAAGTATATAATAATAAATAATTAGTAGTATCTCAATTGTGTGTATATATATAAATTAGACCTATAAACGTTATATAACTGACAACTTTTCGAGTAATTTTCAGGTCTTTTAATAAGCACTTTTGTATATATTATTAACAAAATAATGTCAAAAATTTGTTATAAATTAATTCTACATATCACCTGTCAAATGCGATACAAATCCGTAATATGTCACAACAACAGTTTTTAGGTTTGTTTTCTATTGCTGACTGCATTAGTTCAAAAATTGTACATAAATAAACCGTGAGAATTTTGTATGTGCGCAACCAATGCAACAATAGAAAACAAACTTTTCGTTTCAAAATCGTCTTAAGTCAACAATTTACTGGACTTGACTAAGATTGGCTTAAGATACGGCTTAAGCAATAACTGTGCATCTAATAATGTCAAGTCGCACTTAAGATTTGAATATGAAACGATATTTGCTTATCTAAGCATGGTCTCAAGTTCCAGCTTTTAATTCGGTCTTAAGCAATGTCTATGAAACAATCGTGATCTTGAGAACGAGCTTAAGTCCGTCTTGAAACTCAAGAAACATCTATGAATTCCGCCCAAGGTATTGTCAACCTCGTGCAATATTATTTAAAAAAGTAAAGACAAACGATCATTTCGTTAACACTCGGGGGGGGGGGGGGAGTGTGTAGGGAGCAGCACCTCTGCCTCCCTTATCCAGTATTGGTTGGCGCTCTCGCGAGGTCGAGTGTTACGAGGTTGGCAGAACTGCGAGAGAGACCGTTAAGAATATATATATGTATATACATTTAGACTAGTAGTGAGATCGCTTGCGCTCTGCAATAAAGTGTTCTTTTTCCATCGATAATCGAGAGTGTAATCATTCCTCAATTCCTTTCATCGAAACGTCGGTGGTAGGCCGACACGCGGAGGTCTGATAATCCTCAGCGTAGACAATTCCTACACATCCACCGCAAGAACAAAGGGATGGCTGCTCTCAGGTTTCTCTCTGCTGATACGCAGCACTGTCATGTGTTCGTTGGCGTATATTTCTATCTCACGAGTCTCTCTATCTCACTCGCAGAATTTTGCCAGAAAGATGCTGCCAACTGTCGTTTTGGCCAGACTGATTAGAGGGACTCTAAAGGCGCGGATCCAATGGAGATTCGTAAGCTTAACCGTAATGTCCGTAACCGTAAAAATCGCCTCCTATAGTCTACAATGGCAGCCTATGTAACGTAACGTAAAGAACCGTAAACTCATACGCGAATTCATGTTTGAATTGATTCTAACCTCTATGCTAATTTAACTTTTACAAAGTGCAAAAATTTTGCATTACTAATGGATATTCACCGTGTTAAAAGAACAACTCTTGTGGCTATTAACTTGGCTACAATAATTCTGCAATTATTGCGAAAAGAAAGGTTTTAAAACAAAAATATTGAGTTCAACCAATGTGTTTTATTACATTAGTGGAAGCAAAAATGTCATTTTCATACTCTTCTAGTTTATCAAAGACAGTTTCTCAAGTTTACTTATAGAATGTAACTCAATCTAACTTTTCTTCGTTACCGTAACGCCCGTAACGTAAAAGTTCAAATATACCAACTTTTAGGTATTACGGTTACGATCTTATGGTTACGCTTACGAATCTCCATTGGACCCGCGCCTTAACTGTGTGCATTCAGGAGCGCAACTGCTCACTGAGCGCTCAGTGAGCTCTTGCATCTTCTTCTTCTTCTTCTTTGCTTCCGGGCCTTTCTGCCTCTCAACAGCAGGCTAAAGCCTTGTGTCCACGATCCGAGAACTCGGTCCGAGTTTCGGTTTAAGCCAATGAAACTGCTACCTTTCTGTAAGAGCTGCAAGTTGATTGGCTTAAACCGAAACTCGGACCGAGTTCTCGGATCGTGGACACAAGGCTTAATTGCCCCGTGTCTATGTGTGTGTGTGCGTAGTGTGAATGTCTGTGTATGTCCGCGGTGATGAGCTCGGGAAGCCGTGGGTGGGCTAAACCCAAGGAACTGCGCGGATCACTTCCCCCTGCGGCCGAGCTCTTGCATTTGATTGGGATATTCCTTTAGATCTAAAAATTTACGCCTATCAGATGCAAGAGCTCACTGAGCGCTCAGTGAGCGGTTGCGCTCCTGAATGCCCCCATTGTGTATGTATGCACAACATACATACACTAGTTTAGCTACAAAGAACAGACCTATGGCCGGTATTCATAGGCTGCGTTCGGGGAGCGCGCTATTAGCGCTATTTGCTTGTTCTATCCTTGTTTTACCTCTAGTGAGCGATAAAGATAGAATGACGCTGTTAGCGCTAATAGCGTCTCCCCGAACGCGCCCATAGTCGGATCTTATTTTAAGACCGTCTTAAGTAATGTCTTAAGACGCTAATACGGCTCTGTGATTGGTTCATGACATCTTAAGATTGTCCTTAAGACGGTCTTAAATATAAGATTTGACTATGAATACCGGCCATAGTTTATTGTCTACGTATATGTCTCTTGCTTTTGTGTGCGTTGCCAGTTACATGTACATACATCATACATAAGGTCTGTTCTCTATTGCTGCACTCTGAACTAGTGCAATAAGTTAGAGTGAGACAAGTATATTTTCTTTCACTCTAACCTAGGGCGGAATTCATAGACGTTTCTTGAAACCTGTCTTAAGCACAATCTTAGCCAAGATTGACTTAAGACCCAAGATCGTCTTAAGGGTCGGCAGGAGACACAGTGGAGACGCCTATCGGCCGGCCTGGAATTACGAATTCGCTAAAACAATATTTTAGCCAAAATACCGAATGAATCTTATTCAATTTAGGATATTCTTAATCAGTAAGCTCATCTGTAGTACGCTAAAGAGCTATTTTATGAAAAAAAGGTATGAATAAAAATTTTTAATAAACTTGGGGGAATGGGCAGCTAGCAACGGGTAAGGTTGGGTTAGCCGCGAGTCCGTATTTAATTTATTATAAATTTTTAAGAGCAAAAATGCAAAATCGGGCTCTTTAGCGTACTAAAGACGAACTTACTGATTAAAAATATCCTAAATGGAATAAGATTCATTCAATATTTTGGCTAAAATATTGTTATTACGGTTCTCACTAGATCTAAGAAGCTGGGGAAATTATTTCCCCTATATTTAGTATTTATATATTTAATATTTTTTTATTTTATTTTATTTTATTTTTTATTTTTATTTTTATTTATTTATTTATTTATTTATTTTATTTAATATATTATATATTTAATATTTAAATATATTTAAAACAGACGGCATCACGCCTACTATCAATGAAGATAGTGATGAAAATTAGTTCATCCATATGAATATAACTGTAAATAATAGTATGAGAGTAATTATGTGAACAAATGTGTATGTGTACTCCATTATTTTAAGTGTATGTGTACTAATTCATTAAAAACATTAGATTTAATATGATTATAGTTTATTCTTTTATAATTATTTCAATTTACTTTATTTCATTATTTTTTTAGTACCTGCATCTATTTATTTAATCGATTCCGGAAAATTACTTGTCGTAGGATTCCAATCCAAGATTCTAAACAAAAATATGGCGATAGTACCAAAAGGCTGTGATAATTTTGAAAAAAAAGATTTTGTTATTTTTAAGTACTTTTCACACATTTCATTAGTTCGCAAAAATTACTTTTTGTAGAATACTATCCCAAAATTCTACATAAAATATATGGTAATCGTACGAAAAGCATATATCATATTTTTAAAAAATAAAAAAAAATACTTTATTTTTTAAAAGTACCACCTACCCATTTTATTGCTTCCAAAAAATTATGTTCGATAGGAAACTACTCCAAGATTCTAGAAAATTTTTTTCGTAACTGTACAAGAAAGATATCGGGACTGAAAAAAATCATGAACATTAATTTATTTTTTTTATCAATGTTTCTGTCATCAGAAATCTTTCCCGAATTTTCCACAAATGTGTCTCAATGATATCTACAACATATTAAAATTTTATCAAAATCGGTTAAGCCGATCAAAAGATATGAATTATTTTCGAAATTTTTATTTTTATTTTTTACAGCAAAACAGTTCAATGTTAAAGGCTAATATTTGACTAAATTGTAAGAGACACTGATAGCAATCAAAGCAAATCAATTTATTGTATTCACGCACATGTGTGCATAAGAATATATGTAATTTATAAAAAGCGGGTGCTTGTTAGCCTTGGTACGTTACTGCCTTCTGCTACGGACGGCCAGAAAGCATTTTCGGTCCGTATTGCTGAATCCGTGCGTCCGCGTAAGCAATTCAGTGGTGTGTGTACGTGTACGGACATACACCACTACATGGAACCTGAAATTTGTTTTTCAACGTTGGTGACACTGAAACCGGAGTTTCGCGTTGCCACCACGCGAGGTCCCCAATATCAATTCGGAGTTTGCCTGGGTCTCCTGCCGACCCTTAAGATCGTCCTACATGCACAGATGGGTCTTGAAAACTCGAGTTTGAGCTTAAGACCGCCTTAACAAAGTTCATGCTTGAGCTCTCAGCTTCGGAAATGTTCGGGATTCTTACCAGCTTAACCAATAATATTGAAGGTCTACAAGTATGTAGATAATGCTGCAGTGGAACTTTTCTTTTCTCTTCACAACGCAAGGTTATGTATAAAAGCAGAAAGTGAAATATTAATGAAAATTGGGAATATTCTGATCGGAAAGCTGAATAATTTCGTAATACCTGCCTGCCCTGGAGTGATAATATATATAGGTAAAGTTAATCGTAATAATATATCTAATTGAGTAAAAGTAGAATTCCAATAAACATCATGTAACAGTAACAATTGCATCTATTTTATTATTTCCAATTTAACATTCTCAACAATGCATAAATATAACACGTTATACATAACATGACATTGTTGAGTGAAAAATTATTACATTGATATAGGCCGGTATTCATAGTTTTCAAGATCGTCTTAAGTAATGTCTTGAGACGCTAATACGGCTCTGTGATTGGTTCATGACATCTTAAGATTGAACTTAAGACGATCTTAAATAACTATGAATACCGGCCTTAATGTTACTTTTACTCGATGTTTATGTAAATTTATAAACAAAAAAGGCGTTAATATTATGTTTTTGTTTTAGCTATAAGAATCCGTCCGTCCACTGGCGTCCCGATGTCAAATGTGCATAAAATATGCACTTTTTTAACTACGTAGCAACGGATATTTCCGATGATAACACTAATTTTGATGATAATTACAATGATTTAGCGAATCGATTTCTTGCGCGACACCTTTTCATTAAACTTTACGAATCACCAATTACCATATAAGAATATTGAAAAGTATTTATAAATTATGCAATTTAGTATTGATTGTTAATATGATACTTTTTTAACTAGAATAAGTATTATCGCGCTTTAAACTTTTCATTCGTCTAAATGTAAATTGCTAAACAAATTAAAATTAAAAACGCCGAACTGCGTGCGTAGGTCAAAAATCGAGCCAGCGCAAATTGCACGCGAATGCAACTTTAAAAGAATTTCACGATAAGAAGTTTTAAATTATTTATTAATAAAGTTTTAAATTATTGCTCTAATAGAGTGTAATTATAATGACAAAAGAACGGCGGAAAACAAAATACTAATGTGCGCGGCATTACACACGAATCTCGAGAAATATCTTTATGATGCCGCGTCTTACATGCCGCGTACGCGTAAATTATTTGTAATTTAAAGTAATATAATTGACAAATAAGTGAGCAAGTAGAAACTTGCACATTGCTTCCTCATAGCTTTAAAGTGTGCAAGTAGAAACTTGCACATTGCTTCCTCATAGTTTTTAAGTGTGCAAGTAGAAACTTGCACATTGTTTTCTTATAGTTTTTAAGTGAGCCAGTAGAAACTTGCACATTGCTTTCTCATAGTTTTTAAGTGAGCCAGTAGAAACTTGCACATTGCTTTCTCATAGTTTTTAAGTGAGCCAGTAGAAACTTGCACATTGCTTTCTCATAATTTTTAAGTAAGCAAGTAGAAACTTGCACATTACTTAATCAACATTTTATTTTGCTTATAAAGCTTCCTCTATGAAGAAGCTTGTTTTTTATTTGATGTACAATTATTAGTAAATATTTTTTAATTTGGCTTCCTCATAGAGGAAGCTTTATAAGCAAAATAAAATGTTGATTAAGTAATGTGCAAGTTTCTACTTGCTTACTTAAAAATTATGAGAAAGCAATGTGCAAGTTTCTACTGGCTCACTTAAAAACTATGAGAAAGCAATGTGCAAGTTTCTACTGGCTCATTTAAAAACTATGAGAAAGCAATGTGCAGTTTCTACTGGCTCACTTAAAAACTATAAGAAAACAATGTGCAAGTTTCTACTTGCTCACTTAAAAACTATGAGGAAGCAATGTGCAAGTTTCTACTTGCACACTTAAAAACTATGAGGAAGCAATGTGCAAGTTTCTACTTGCACACTTTAAAGCTATGAGGAAGCAATGTGCAAGTTTCAACTTGCACACTTTAAAGCTATGAGAAAACAATGTGCAAGTTTCTACTTGCTCACTTAAAAACTATGAGAAAGCAATGTGCAAGTTTCTACTTGCACACTTAAAAACTATGAGAAAGCAATGTGCAAGTTTCTACTTGCACACTTTAAAGCTATGAGGAAGCAATGTGCAAGTTTCAACTTGCACACTTTAAAGCTATGAGAAAACAATGTGCAAGTTTCTACTTGCTTACTTAAAAACTATGAGGAAGCAATGTGCAAGTTTCTACTTGCACACTTAAAAACTATGAGAAAGCAATGTGCAAGTTTCTACTTGCACACTTTAAAGCTATGAGGAAGCAATGTGCAAGTTTCAACTTGCACACTTTTTTTATTATCCTAAAAAATCATTTTTTGAAGTCTCAATTATTAAGACTTGAGATGTTCTAACTGCAATTTGTTTGCTCGCATGTAACATAATTTGTTGTCTTCCGTAAATACCACATACTTACAATATTTTTTGTAAAACCTATTGCGAAAGTTCAATTTGAGGTTGAAATTAAATTTAAATAAGAAATAGTATTCACAACAAATACTGTAATCATCCCTTGGTTTTCCCGGGCGTATTTTCAGGAATTTAGAGATTGCTCGCTTGCGATGTACACAGAACTTCGATATTTCACTTAAAAAATGTCCGGGAAACCTATTGCGAAAGTTCAATTTAAGGTTAAAATTAAATTTAAATAAGAAATAGTATTCACAACAAATACTGTAATCATCCCTTGGTTTTCCCGGGCGTATTTTCAGGAATTTCGAGATTGCTCGCTTGCGATGTACACAGAACTTCGATATTTCACTTAAAAAATGTCCGGAAAAACCAAAGGATGAAATCGGTAATCGGTAAGTGAAATATCGAAGTTCTGTGTGTACATCGCGAGCGAGCATTCTTGAAATTCCTGAAAAAACGCCCGGAAAAACCAAAGAATAAAGTAGCTGATCGGTAAGTGAATAATCAAGGTTCCTAAGTAGCCTATGTTTTGCGCAAGGATGTAAAAAGTAACTGTGCAAAAATTCGTCCAGATCGGTCGAATAATTTAAGAGTGTATAAAGAACAGACAGACTTAAAAAACGCCCGGAAAAACAAAGGGATAAAATCGGTAATCGGTAAGTGAAACATCGAAGTCCTGTGCGTACATCGCGAGCGGGCAATCTCGAAATTCCCGAAAAAATGCCCGGGAAAACCAAGGAATAAAGTTGCTGATCGGTAAGTGAATAATCGAGGTTCCGTAGTAGCCTAAGTTTTGCGCAAGGATGTAAAGAGTAACTGTGCAAAAGTTCGTCCAGATCGGTCGAATAGTTTAAGAGTGTATAAAGAACAGACATACATACAGACATACAGACATTCTATTTTATATAGATAGATAGAAAATTCATTAAGATTTAAATGTTGCTCTAATTTCCATTAATTTTGAGATATCGGGCTATTTCTAATTTTATTAGATTTTTCAGTCTTTTCTACCCCTATTTCATATATAATTTCTTTAAAATTTTATTGATATTTCAAATTTCGGAGAATTCGTACATACATAGAAGCTTTATGAAGCTGAGTCTAATCAACCAAATCTTAAAGAATTATATATAAAATAGGGGTAGAAAAGACTGAAGAATATAATATAATTAGAAAAATTGCCAATAATTAATACTAAATTGTCAAAAAACATCAATTTATGAAAAATCTCAATTATTGAGACTTGAGATGTAGCCCTTAAAGGTTAAAATTTTAAAATATTCGCAATTTTTCTAATTCTATTATATTCTTCAGTCTTTTCTACCCCTATTTTATATATAATTGGTTAAGATTTGGTTGATCAGTTCTGGAGTTATAGAAATTTCAGTAAATTTGGCACATACAGACAGACATACAGACATACATACACACATACCGACATTTTTTTAAATAGCGATTTTTCGACGTTTTAGAACATTCTGAACACATTGGCAGCGGCAACTAAAAAAAAATTTTTTTACGAAAACAAAGCTTCCTCTATGAGGAAGCAAAAAACACATAACCTTATCTATTTGTGTGAAAATTCTTCATATTCATATTATTTTGTTGTTTTTATTTAAAAAATATAATTTTTTTAGAATGACAACGCCTATTAGAAGTGTAGGTAAATATGCATATTAGGTCCAACCTCACCGATGACCTTGACCTTGACATATGTTGTCAAGGTCACCCACCTGAGTGACCTTCAGAAGGTTTTAGCCGGCGGTCATCGTTCGTTAAAAAGTTATTAACAAAAAGAAAATTGAAAGTATAGCAGTTATTTTGAGCATTGAAAGGCATAAACAACCTTGACCTTGACATATGTTGTCAAGGTCACCCTCCTGAGAGTTTTAGCTGGCGGTCATTGTTTATTAAAAAGTTATAAACAAAAAAAATTTAGTAAGGAAAATTATTTAAAACAGTGAATTGTTGGTATATTGAAAGGAAAGTTATTTAAGGCAGAGAATAGAGAGTATGTGCTTCAACTTACAAAGCACATACAAAGCACACACTTGTAAAGGGCGTCACTAATTCTATTCTCTGCTTTAAATAACTTTCCTTTCAATATACCAACAATTCACTGCTTTAAATAATTTTTCCCACCAAATTTTTTTTGTTTATAACTTTTTAATAAACAATGACCGCTAGCTAAAACCTTCTAAAGGTCACTCAGGAGGGTGACCTTGACAACATATGTCAAGGTCAAGGTCGTTTATACCTTTCAATACTCAAAAAAACTGCTATATTTGTCAAATTCTTTTTGTTTATAACTTTTTAATAAACAATGACCGCCAGCTAAAACCTTCTGAAAGTCACTCAGGAGGGTGACCTTGACAACATAGGTCAAGGTCAAAGTCATTGGTGAGGTTGGACCTAATATGCATATTTACCGAAGTGGTATATTCCGATTCGGAAAAGCTGGTACTCTTGGAGATATTGAAAAAGTATAAACTTGTTGTTGAAGCAAAAGGTACAAATTCCTCCACGCTGAAAGAGAATAGAAAAATTAGAGGCTTGGTCAATTATTACAGAAGAATATAACAACTCTTCTTTGATTAGTATACAGGGTGATTCGAAACAACCTTTTACCGTTGAACGTACAGATTCGTGACAAAATTCTGAGATGACTTTTCCTCTTGCAAAATTTTGTTCGAAGCTTACTTTCTGAGTTATCAAGCAAAATATTTACCCTATCGCTGGCCGAGTCCAGGAGATAGACAGGAGCGGCGCGACTCACCATTAGACGCGGGCGCTTACGTCGGGTGCCCGCTGCGCGATCAGTCGATCGATCAATAGCAGTAAATATTAGGACGCAGCTCGATCCATTGATCGATCGACTGATCGCGCAGCGGGCACCCGACGTAAGCGCCCGCGTCTAATGGTGAGTCGCGCCGCTCCTGTCTATCTCCTGTACTCGGCCAGCGATAGGGTAAGTATTTTGCTTGATAACTCAGAAAGTAAGCTTCGGACAAAATTTTGTAAAGCCTTGTGTCCACGATGCTAGAACTGCGTCCGAGTTTCGGTTTAAGCCAATCAACTTGCAGCTCTTACAAAAAAGTAGCAGTTTCATTGGCTTAAAGCCTTGTGTCCACGATCCGAGAACTCGGTCCGAGTTTCGGTTTAAGCCAATGAAACTGCTACCTTTCTGTAAGAGCTGCTAGTTGATTGGCTTAAACCGAAACTCGGACCGAGTTCTCGGATCGTGGACACAAGGCTTAAAACCGAAACTCGGACACAGTTCTAGCATCGTGGACACAAGGCTTAAGAGGAAAAGTCGTCTCAGAATTTTGTCACGAATCTGTACTTTCAACGGTAAAAGGTTGTTTCGAATCACCCTGTATACTAAGGTATTAAATTTATTTTATATATTTTATTTTTATATTACAGCTTTGTAATAGGTAATGTTTTACATTACAGAGGGACGTACAACAATTGAAAAAGTACTGTAAATGGATTAATTGCATCTCGTACATATCGTTTTTCACGTATTGTGCCAATATTATCGTTTTCTTCATCCGAAGAGGATTCAGAATATCAAATAAATTAATATCAAATGCGCCCAATATGTTCAATCCCATGATGTTTTTATCTAAAGTATATAATAATAAATAATTAGTAGTATCTTGTGTGTATATATATATGTATATATATATATATATAAATTAGACCTAAACGTTATATAACTGACAACTTTTCGAGTAATTTTCAGATCTTTTAAGCACTTTTGTATACAATATTATTAACAAAATAATGTCAAAAATTTGTTATAAATTAATTCTACATATCACCTGTCAAATGCGATACAAATCCGTAATATGTCACAACAACAGTTTTTAGGTTTGTTTCCTATCGCTGACTGCATTAGTTCAAAAATTGTGCATAAATAAACCGTGAGAATTTCGTATGTGCGCAACCAATGCAGCAATAGAAAATAAACTTTTCGTTTCAAAATCGTCTTAAGTCAACAATTTACTGGACTTGACTAAAGCCTTGTGTCCACGATCCGAGAACTCGGTCCGAGTTTCGGTTTAAGCCAATCAACTTGCAGCTCTTACAGAAAGGTAGCAGTTTCATTGGCCTAGTTTACACCGGACCGTTTAATACGCGTACCAAGTACTATATCCGTATCAAGTCTCGGTTTACACCGGTATAACTCGAGACTTGATACGGATTTGATACGGATATAGTACTTGATACGCTTACCAAACGGTCCGGTGTAAACTAGGCCATTGGCTTAAACCGAAACTCGGACCGAGTTCTCGGATCGTGGACACAAGGCTTAAGATTGGCTTAAGATACGGCTTAAGCAATGACTGTGCATCTAATAATGTCAAGTCGCACTTAAGATTTGATTATGAAACGATATTTGCTACTCAAACCGACTCGGGTCGCATCATGTATACAGGACTCTAGCATCATTGACGTGGAACACATACATATCTATGTATGTATTCCACGTCCATTGATGCGACCCGAGTCGGTGTGACGTCCCGCCAATAAAATTATTTCTTTTTACGAAAATCTTAAAATTGAAATTATAACCTTCAATTACTAACTAAATTCTTATTACTGTTCCACAGTACGATTGTATATTATAAATTCACTTACTTGCTCCTATGATAAATATCACCAGACCACTCAGGCGTCACAGTCACTCTCTTGCGCATGAAACTTACCGCCATAGTTCAAATGCGATCCGCCAGTGTCGGAATGTCAATAATATAAATAAAGATTTAATTTCACCCGGTGCCGAAGCGTCCGGTCAATAATATAAATAAGGATTCAATTTTACCCCTGGTGCCGAAGCGTCCGGTCAATAATATAAATAAGGATTTACTCTCACCGTTGGTGCCGAAACATAATAGAAGATCTAGTTTCACCACAGGTGTTGACACGTCTAATAAAAAATATGCGACGAGAAGGTTTAGTTTCACCGCGCAGTAGCGCGAGAAAAATACTCGAATTACCAGCGCTAACCTTCCTGTTTACATTTTTGAATGACTCAAGCCGCCTCGAAAATTCGAACAACTTCGACCAATGACAGCGTAAGGAACCACCCCGAAAATGCCCCTCCAGTCAATCACTAGCCAATGGCGAACAGCAAACTCGGCGGCCCTTTGAATATAAAACACAGCGCTTAGCCGGGACAATCAATCTAAATCTAAATTCAAAAGTCGATCTCTTTATTCTCAATTAATTAATACACGTCTATTATTCACACTCAGTCTTGTTACTTCAACTTTTACTCCAAGTAAATTCAACTTAGAGTCAGTGCCTCCAGGCCTGAGAGTCTCCGAGAGCTGCGCCGGCCGTTTGCTGTTCGCACCTGCGATTTGCGATCTGCCTCTCTTCTTCTAGAGAGAGGTTCCAGCGACCGAGCTATTATCTACGAGGTGGCATCCACACCATCCTGTAAGTTATTTCTAATATTCGACACGTTGTAATTGCGAGCGAGCGTTATTCCCCATGTACAAGCTATAAGAAGTTGTATTAAATCTATATAATATACATTTATATACTGGAAATATTCACAAACAGTTCAATTTATTCAGATCCAACCTTATTCCCGATATACATATATAAATATAAATTTTGCAATTCGATCTTTGTATAATTTTTATTATTTTAATCAAGTGCACCTTGACATTTGTTCGAATTACCAATCATTTCCCCCAGACATCCCTCCACCGATAAGTTCGCTAACAACAGCCGGTATCCTGGCTACTAAATAAAGGGTCTTTTAAAGACTAAAGGGTGTTTCAATTCCCAATTACTCCAGAACAATTGTCAAGGTAGATTTCAAATCAAGTATTTAATATTTTGATTTTGTTATTTTATTTTATTTTCCCCTATTTCCCTTCCATACCGAATCCTCTCGCCTGTCCCGGGTTATAGTCGGTGCATGCAGACTGACCCTAACAACGAAAAAGGAGAGGGCCTTTTGCTCTGCGCCGAGGTAGTGGTGCTAAAAGGTAAAGAAAACAACGTTACTAGCGGATTCTCAAACCGCGACGTAACATCGGGTCGAGACGGTCGAGTAGCAAATCGAAAACGCCATATGAAACAATCGTGATCTTGAGAACGAGCTTAAGTCCGTCTTGAAACTCAAGAAACATCTATGAATTCCGCCCCTTACTGCACCAGTTTGCATTAGTTCAGAGTGCAGCAATAGAGAACAGACCTATATATACATATCCTCTCCACATTTCTGTTAACGTGTTAACAATTGGTTAACATGCTGTAAAAGAGTGTTGAAAGAGTGTAAAGTCTAGGTAAAGTCTGACAAGAAATTGGGTTTTGATTTCGGTTTCAGCCAGTTTCGACCAAAAATCGGATTATCATAATTTTGCACCTAGAGAGGAATTGCATTATCGTTGCCAATAACTAATAACTTTCACCGGTTGTTTGAGCTTGGCTGACGAGGTTATAGATTTGATACAGGCGATATTAGGCATGCGTAAAGGAAGTTAATTAAGAATATTAATTTTTTAATTGTTACATGAATGCTATAAAAACGAATAGTAAGCCTATCATATGATGTCACGTGCGCTGTCTTTTTGTTCTTGCGACATATGCCGTTGATTTGTTTTTTGGAGTTTCCACTAGAAAACTTCGTATGTTGATTGACGTGAAGCCACCTCTACGATGAATAAATTAAACAACGTATTGTTGAACGATGACTTGGACGATTCAAGATTTCGTATTAAACCGTATCAACAAATCGTGGCTTCTTGTACTGGTGCAGTCATTACATCGGTGTTTGGTAAGTTTGTATGCAAACAGCTGTGCTACATGATAACTAGATAAGTATGTAATTTAGGGCTTTTTGTTTTCTTAGTGATATATTTTATACATATAATAATTTTATAAAAATGTTTATTATTTTGAATACAAATACATTCTGTATAAAACAATTCTTAGAAAAAGACAAAGGTTGCCTACATTTTTAAAAGGTTATATTAGTAGCTTTCCATCTACTTGATTTATATCAAAACTCGCAGTTAATTCTCACTTGTGACGTCATAACTCAGTTGAATGCACGTTCCTTTTGATGCTGATGGCAAGTGAGATTCAACTGAATTTTTATTCACAATCGAGACCGTGTCCTTATAGACTCACATTAAAGAGATTATGAACTTGTATTGTTATGCGATAGCTTTGTCACTAAAATAAGCAGGTAAATTCCTTTTACTCACTGAAAAACTGACGTCTTATCTGAGTATTCTGAGTCTAAAGTATACTCACATAACTGAGTGACTCAGCTCACTTGAGTGTAAATGGAAATCGCCTACATTTTGAAATCATATCGTTAGTTTATGAAAATCACAAGATTGTATTGTATGCAATGTTGTCTATCGTATGAATAAATATCCTTTTGAAATAAGATACTATTTGTACATCTTTTTTTTATTTAATCCTTCGTCTGTATATGTAGGTCTACGGCGTCTGAGCCAAAATGATATCTGCTCGTAACTGTAAAACTTGCAAGCCTGCCAGAAAATATTAAATAAACGATGTTTATCAAAATAACTATAAAATCGTCAACTACAATGTAGACAAATGTTTTGTAAATTTTTTTACTTTTTTAAGAAAAATAGCGTTGGACGTGACAGACCACGTATACACTTCGAGGGTACAAAAAACGTTTACAGGATTAAGAATGATATTTTTGTTTTAATTTCTCGTTTGCTTATGCAATCACATTTTCTTTGTAAATAAAATTTTAAATATTTATATTTTTCTGATATTTTTAGTGACTCCGTTGGACGTAGTAAAAATACGTCTTCAAACACAGCAGAAGGCAATGCTTTCGAATAAATGTTTTTTATATTGCAATGGTTTAATGGATCATTTGTGTCCTTGTGCCAATGGTAAAATGCCTGAATGGATGAGAAGAAGTGGAAAATTTAATGGGACAATTGTATGTGATAACTATATAATTATGACACAATTTAAGATTTCTATTTTCATATTGAGTTATGATATTTAAAATGCGAAATCATGTAAATCTTTTCTTCATATTATATATCAAACCACACAAATTATTGTAATATTTTTATATTTTTTTATTAAGCATGTTTTTGAATATAGATTGATAAGGTGCATCAAAAACTTTTCTGGTGTGGATATTAAAAGATATCTATAAATGTTGATAAAATGTTGTAATGTGTAGATTTAATTCTGTTGGAAGTAAAGAACACATGCTGGTTAAATTACGTATGTTAAACAGGGAAAAAAAGTTTGATATATAATATTTTATCAATCTATATTATCACATGTGAGTACACAAAAAAGTAATTTATTTTAACGAAAAATGTAAAAAAGTCATATAATTATTCGTTTCTGATGTCATAATACATATGCAGTGAGATATGATGTCATAATACAATATACAAAAAATACAAGAAGTGGTTAGTACAATATGTAACATCCTTTATTTTTAAATTTTCGTTTTGTCTTCAGGATGCTTTACTAAAAATAAGTAAAACAGAAGGTGTGACATCATTATGGAGTGGCTTGAGTCCTACTCTTGTTTTAGCTGTACCTGCAACTGTTGTATACTTTGTTTCATACGAACAGTTAAGATTATATCTTAAGGTATTTTAAGAATTAATATTTTTATTGTGATAACTCTTTTATCTTTAATTTATTTGATAACGCATGATACACCTAGGAACTTTAGATGAAAAATTCGACATTAAAAATATTATCGTTTTTTTAGGACACATACAACAGAGAGTTAAAAAGAAGGGAACCAATGTGGAACAACCTTTCTGGATTCCTATGTTAGCTGGTGGCACAGCACGAATCTGGGCTGCAACATTGGTGAGTCCATTGGAGTTGATAAGAACAAAAATGCAATCACAGAAACTAAGTTATGCAGGTAGGTAGGATAAATTAACAATATAATATCAAATCAAAATGTAATAAAGCTTAATATAAAATTTTGATGATTTCAAATATGCTTTATATGTTCCAGAAATAACACAAACATTGAAAACAGTTGTGAGATACAGTGGTATTTCCGGCTTATGGATGGGACTGAGCTCGACTCTTCTTCGTGACGTTCCTTTTAGCGCTATATACTGGTTAAATTATGAAACTATAAAGAGATTGTATAGTTCGTATAGCTCACAACAAACTTTTACTTTTAATCTGGCAGCAGGAGCTATAGCTGGATCTGTATATATTTCATAATTAAAAATATAATTAATTGTTACAATATTCCATATATTCTGTAAAAATATGCTAAATTGTAAATATTGTTGCAGGTAGCAGCATTTTTCACTATTCCCTTTGATGTGGTAAAAAAACACAACAGACAAATAGAAATGGGCGAAAAAGAAATTTATTCGGGTAAATATAAAAAAATATCTTCTTATCTACCAGTTTCGTAGTTTTTCAGTACTTGCATCAATTAAGTTGATTTAAAATTAAGTACACTTATGCCAGTATTCACAGTCGATTCTTATTTCAAGACCGTCTTAAGTAATGTCTTAAGATGCTAATACGACTGTGATTGGCTTATGGCATCTTAAGATTGTACTTAAGACAGTCTTAAATATAAGATCCTATGAATACTGGCCTTAGTTATAGTCACACAGTTACGTCTAAAAATTTTATTATTTATCTCATATATGTATATCTATCACAATAATTTAATGTTACTTAAAATAAAAGTTTATTATATAAATTTTTTATAAATGTTTAGATAAACCTATTCGCAGTAGTACTACATGGACTATAATACAAAGAATCTATCATCAAAATGGATTGAAAGGTTTATTCACAGGACTAACGCCACGTTTGGTGAAGGTAGCCCCAGCTTGTGCAATTATGATTGCGTTTGAACATGGCAAGCGTTTTTTTCAATCATACAATGCTAGGAAGATTATCGAATTTGAAATTGAACGTGAGGTACATTTATTGCAACACAAACCTGATAGTACAGAATGATATGCCTGATACAGGCAAATGTACAGAACTACAATAAAGTTATGTATCAAACTTAATTTTTAATTTTGTATAGTTAATTTTTAGATAACTGCATTACAATTTTATACAATAATTTCCATCGATTACTCTAAATAAAGTAAAGAAAAAGAAGACATCACTTTGTTGCGTCTTATACGTACAGTGAAGAGCAGAAACGTGATGTGGTTCAAGTGGGTTCGAGTGTAGTGAATCAAACTGCACTTGCATCGAGCTTTTTCCGCCGTCAAGTTTTGTCGCGCTTTCTCCTTCACAGATTGACCGCTTGATCGGTCACTCGAGGAGAGGGAGAAGCTCGATGCAACTGCAATTCAGTCTATTACACTAGAAGAAATAGTATTTTTGCTTTCAATATTATATACACGATTTAATTATTTATCATATATGTTGCATATATATCTTATGCGACTATCCATTTGGATAGACTTAAGTTCTTGTTTGTTCGTTGCAGCCAATATTGGATCATGATGTCAGAAATAAGAAATCATATCAATTTCTCTTTGTACTACTCGCTTTGAAATGAGAGAGGGATAGAGAGAATTAAATCTTGTATATTTATCATATATAGATTGGTACGTGGTGACAACGTTTTATCTTTCTACGTAAATAGTAAATTATTTCGATATGTAACTCAAAGAAAAAATTTCATACAATTTCTCGGTTTGACACTATAATGATATAAGGCTCAATAACAGAAAAGAAGTTTATAACACAAGTTTGGTCATTTACACTGCTCTGTATCGGTGCATGTTAAAGGCTACCATGGTTATTTTTAATAATAAAAAATTATAAATATCTTGATATCCAATGTTAATGTTATCACATTTTTGTAGAATATGTGTTGACGAGTATTTCATCGATCAATATAGCAAAATCTTATATCCCGATAACAAAAATTTTTTATATGAAAAAATATAGTATAATTATATATATAAAATATGTCCATATGTGTTTTTCTTTCTCTTGTATAATCTCAGTTCGTGTATACAGAACAAATAATGAAAGAATTAAAAAATAATTAAAAGGATAATTGCATTGTTTTTTTTTATAAAAAGTGAAATTGAAAGGAATAAAAAAAGTGCTCATATATAATCATATAAAAATATAATAATCAGTATATATAAAGATGATCTATAGATTATATAAAATACCTTATAATCGTAATTTTATTTTATAAAAAAACAAAAGTTATTTTTCTAATTATTTTTCAATTAATCTTATTTTTCCTACATACAGGAGATTATACAAGAGAAAGAAAAACATATGGACACATTTTACATACATATACATATATGCAAGAAAAATTGAAATATCTCAGGAAATTCTTAACGAAAGAGAGCTTTATATATTGTTTTGAAGATGACAATATAATAAAGATGCCACTTATAACTTGTAACTTCTCAACATCAGCTATACTCCGTTCCACGAGAGACCATACTTTTAGTTGGTCGAAAAAATCGTCCGTTTCGCGCAGGTCTTCGCGCACAGAATGTTTATTTACGTAATTAGAGTACGTATTTACGTATTATATGTTTATTTACGGTACGCCACGCTCTAGGAATTTTACCCCCAATTTGCCCATCTATGTGCAGAACCAAGTATGGTCTCTCGTGGAACGGAGTATACAAGATTATATGATCAAAAATAGGGATTCCTATTTGGAAAATAAAGATGACGTTGAAATAGTGCCTTGACCTTGCCGTATGGTCAAATAAAGGTCACCATCAGATAATCCCCTCAACAGTAAATAACTTGTCTAAAAAGTTTTCTTTTAAGACTTACGGTTGAGATATTTAGCTGATTTAGTCATTAGCTGATTGATTAAAATGGCTTATCCTGTATGTATGTACATACATATATTTTTATATGAAAAATTTTTACCGAGTACTTTTGCATTTACACATCTTTATGTGTATAGCAGTCTGTATAGAATTAGAATAACTAAAATTCGAATAACTTATAATTAATGATTAACTCGTCAAATAATTACCTGTAGTATTTTGTTAACATATAGAATCATTATGTTTTGTTATTTAACGAATGGGAAAAAATTAGATCAAGAACAATGAATTACATTATTATTTATATTATATATATTATTATTATATTAAATTATATAACTACAAATTTAACTGTAAGCAATTCTTCTTCGATTGAATTAATTGTTGATTAGATTAAGTCGAATTTTTGTCAAAGTTCAGTACAGATTTGCCCAATTTACTATTAATACAATATAAAGCCTCTTTTAACTTGTTATTGTATTTTTTATTTATTTTATTTATTTCAATTTTATTTTCAGTTACACTGAGAAAACAGGAATTTTGTATTGCGCGCGACTGATTCACCAATCGGAATAATGCTTGGAATAAAACTATGTCCATTGGTTGCAATAAACCTAATATAAATATCTGCAACAGTAAAGATTTACAACAAATTGTATTCTGTATGACTTTTTTGTTTATTCACAATTAATTTATCACCGCAAGGTATCGTAACATCACAGACATTGCAAATATTAAAGAAAAAAAAGAGAGATTCCCATCGCAAGAAATATTTGGTCATGGCCAAATCGGACAAATTCCGGCTATGTTCACATCTACTCATCTATGTCGACTTCACGCTATACGCAAACGGACGTAGAGTCAAAGAGAGATAATAAGAACGACTCGTAAACTCGCCCGTATCTCTTCCATTTTCTTGATGTAAAGTAAATTCTAATGTTACGAGAGCAATCATGATTTTAAAGGCAGAAATATGAGGATTGATCGCGTGGACGTTCGACCTGAAGATATTTCGGAAGGCTTTGGAGCTTACACTGATCCGCTTGCGGTGGACGAGAGGTCGCTCGGTTAAATTCGGTGGTCGATAAACG
>JASTWR010001916.1:0-30415 GCA_030770355.1 Harpagoxenus sublaevis | reverse complement strand
TCTTCAAGAAGAATTGAGAGAATTGAATTGTACGCAGATTCCAGAAACAAGAGAACTGTGTATTAGACATGATTTTAGAAAAATGGGAAGAAAAAAGAATGAGAGCTAGGATCGAGTCGACATCCAGCATGGTGTCGAGCAGAGAGGGATGCGCTCGGATTGTCAACGACGCTAAGAGCATCGACATCACGACTTCTTCACCGCAGGGACAGCCTGGTGAAGATCACACAAGCCTCACAGCCCGCGTTTACACAGCCAGAGGAAGACTCACCTTCGTTTGCCACAGGAGCGACAGGAGGCAGAGCCTAAGATACCACACACATTGGCTGGCAGAGACACGCCACCAATCGTTTAGGCTCCTCAGAAGTTGTTAATAAGTTGTGCGATTTGATCATACAACAGAATGCTATGCAACAGGCTCAAAATAGGGTTCACCACGAAATGATGCAAGAACAAAACCTTCACCATCAAGAAACAGTTAATAATTGCTCGAGCGTCTTGAGAGGAATCAAGGGTCCGTCACAAACACCGCAAGCATCAACTCTCAAGCGTCAGAATTTACGTCAATGACGACCAATGCATCAAGATTTTTAATTTCACAAATCCCCACGTTTGGAGGGACTGACGATGAAAACATTGAAACATGGATCGACCGTCTAGAAGGCATCGCGGAAGACCATGGATTGCCACAAGTAACTATGTTATCTGCTGCCACCGCCAAGTTAACGAAAGGTGCACAGAAATGGTTCAACCTGAGTCCACGTACAGTCAGCAGATCCTGGACGGACTTCAGACAAGCTATCATCAGACACTTCAAGAGACGAGTTATTTTTACAGACGTGATGGAGAAAGCCCATGCACGCAAATTGCTTCATTATAGGAAAGCTTCCAAGAATATGCCATGGATGTTATTACTATCCTGCAACCACTTGATTTAAGCGAGGAAAACGTCCGTCACTGTATCAACAGTGGGATACCGGACATGTCTATCAGGGCAGCAGCAGCGTCCATTAAAGTTAACTCACTGGATGATTATTTGGAGCAGATGCATCATGTTACGCTCACTTGTCGTCCACACAGTCAGAGGAGTCACCGACATTCAAACCCAAGTTTTCCAAATCAGACAAATATGACAAGTCCAAATCAGATAAGTCATCACAACAAGAGTCTTCGGTCAAAGATCAACCCCAGAAGGAGGGAAGGACAGCTTTTGGCTCTTATTGCAAAGTCAAAGGACAACACGAGAAGAGTGTCGTAAGCTGAGAGAGAGAGAGAGCAGTCAGTCAAGCCGAAGTCTACGAGTACAACGTTACACCAGTCGCCCCCGTCGTAGAGACACCAGCCGCCGACGTTGACTCATCCAAGTCAGACCGAGTAGCGTTTTGTGAGAGAAAATAATTCTAACGAGATAGTTACTGATAGCAACATTCTCAAGGTAACAAATATTAATAATCTGTCATGCGATTCTACCGCGTTATTAGATACAGGTAATCCTATTTCATTTATTTCATTATCAGCATTGCTAAATTTTTCCCAAGTGATTTGATTTTGAACCCCAGTTAGTTCATACAAAGCGGTTAATGATACACAATTAAAATTAAAGGTAGCATAGACTCACCATTAACTCAAAGTTTTGCCCAATGTCACCAGCGCCCAATTAAATTTTCATGTACTTGATGATAAATCTTTATCAGTCGATGTTATCATAGGTTGCGATTTCCTAATGAAACATAAAATTGTCGTTACGATAATCCGTCAGTAAAAGAATGCGACGAAAGAGTCAAATTGTTTGCAGGAAATAGCATCTGTACAAGCTATAGAAGATTGTAGCGATAAATTCCGACACCTTAGTTAGAAAATGTTCGAGGTTGGATTTTGAGTCAGGCAAAAGCGAGTTATTGTCAGTTGTTCAAGAAGTTGAAAACACTAAGGTCCCCTTAGCGGAGGATTGATATTTTCTGTACAAGTCAAGCTAAAAAGATGATTCTGTATACGCGTATGCAGCCAGAAGATTAGCATGGTCAAAACGCGAAAAAATCCAAAAAATCATAGACGATTTCTTAGCGAGAGGTATTATAAAAGAAAGCGAATCTCCATATTGTGCTTAGAATCGTTCCAGTCAAAAAGAAAGATGGTTCACTTCGTTATATGTGTTTGATTTAAGACCATTAAATGAAAGAGTTCACAGAGAACATTCACCTTTCCCGTTAATCGAAGATAATCTGTCGAGATTACACGGCAAAAAAGTTTTTACAGTTCTAGATCTAAAAGACAGTTTCTATCTAATTAAAGTTCATCCAGATTCCACAAAATACTTTTTGTTTGCAACCCAGATGGTCAATACGAAATTGTAAGATTACCTTTCGGATATTGTGAAGCTCCGAAGAAGTTTCAAAAAAGGTTAATTCAATTATTAAAGAAATGGATAAATCAGGTTCAGTTTTTTGTTTATATTGACGACATATTAATTGCCACAGAAACAGTGGAAGAGAATTTAAAGATTTTAAAAGAAATACTAATCGTGTCTCAAGAAATACCAATTTACAGTCAATTGGAGGAAGTGCAAGTTTCTTAAAAAATCTATCGAATACTTAGGATACATCGTATCTGAAGAGGGGTATTAAACTAAGTCCTCAACACATCCAGAAAGTTAAAGATTTCCAGTTCCACGCAAAAAGAAAAAGTTCAAGAGTTCATAGGTCTTACAAGTATTTCCGTAAATCATCGAGAATACGCATCAATTGCCAAAACATTGCATAATTTACTTCGAAAAGATTCTACATTTAATTTTGATCAAAAATGTCTCATTGCCTTAATACACTAAGGAAAAACTTATTTCACCACCAGTTTTAAAAATTTACAATCCTAAATGCCTACAAAATTACACACCGATGCAAGCAGCATAGCATTGCAGGTATTTTATTACAAGAACATGATAAAAAGTTCGCCCCAGTAGCATACTTTAGCAGAGCAACGAATAAAAGCAGAAGCTAATTACCACAGTTTCGAGTTAGAAACGTTAGCCATTGTCGAATCAGTAGAAAGATTCAAAATTTACCTCACCGGTATACCTTTCACTATAGTTACCGATTGTAATGCTTTAGTTTACACTTTAAAGAAATCTCAGCTTAATCCACGCATAGCCCGTTGGACATTAAGATTACAAGAGTATGATTACACTATAGTTCATAGAGAGGGTAAAAAAATGCAACATGTAGATGCTTTAAGCAGAATGATAGCCATGTTGACCCCATGTCATTAATAGAAGAACTTATGTTTAGACAATCTCAAGATGAAAAACTTAAACCCATTATTGAAAAGCTTGAAACTCAAGACGATGATTTTTACACATTAATTAACGGTTTACTTTTCAGAAAACGTCAGGATAAAAATCTTTTAGTAGTCCCAGACGCAATGACATCGAATATTATTAGAATTATCATGATGATATGTACATTGTGGATTGATAAACAATCCAAGGAATTTAACTACATATTGGTTTCCGTTTATACGTAAGAAAGTTCGAATTCATATTGATAATTGTTAAAATGTATTGTTTCAAATGTTCAACCAATACCAGAGAAGGAGAAATGCAGATCACTGATACTCCAGATCAGCCATTACAGATCATTCACATGATCATGTGGTCCTTTTTCTACATCACAAGAAGGATTCAAACAATTTTTGTTATAGTAGACGCCTTTTCCAGATTTACTTGGTTATGTGCCCACTAAATCTACAGGATCCAAAGAAGCGATCAAACATCTAATTAATGTTTTTGACATTGTAGGTTATCCCCAAACTCATGTTTCAGATAGAGGTACCGCATTTACCTCACAGAGAGTTCACCGATTTTGTAAAAAAAAGAAATATTTCTCACCGCTTAGTGGCAGTAGCACAACCACAAGCGAACGGTTTAGTAGAGCGGATAAATAGATTTGTTAAATCATCCCTTACTAGAATAGATGAAGAATTGTCAGAATGGAGCGATAAATAGTCAGCGGTCCAATACACAATAAACAACACGTATCACACGTCATTAAGAGCGACACCGTCGAAAATATTGTTCGGTTATGAATTGAAACAACACCCCGACACAGAATTAATTAACTTATTAAGAATTTAGCAGAATATGATCTCGATTATATTGCCGAGCGAGAGAAAAGTCGAGAGTTAGCCTTACAAGCAACAGATAACGTTAAGAATTACAACAAAATGTATTATGATGAAAAACACAAAAAACCGACCAAGTACAAACTAGGCGATTACGTATTTATTAGAGATAGATTGAAACCCGGCGACGAAAAGAAAATCAAACCGCCGTATAAAGGTCCCTATTTAGTCGCGAAAGTACTTGATAAAAATCGTTATGTAATTACGGATATACCAGGGTATAATTATACGCAAAAACCTTAATTCAATATTATCCCCGGATAGAATGAAGAGTGGCTACCAGTTCCCGGAGCCCAGAGATTTAGTTGAAAGTGAAGAAGAAGATGAGTTAATTTTATTGTTCATATTAATTCATTCTATCTCGAGATAAATCGACGCTGTCGAAACGACAGAATTACTTTGATTTTTACGAGTCAAAGGTCATTTAGTTCATAAGTTACTAATATTTTTCTTTATATTTACACAGCTCGAATTCATGTATTCTAGCTTTAAGTCAATTTATTACACGAATAATTTCGTTTTACAATTTACATTTGCATTATTCAGATTTCGAATTTTTTTTTCCATTTTCGAATTATATAACTTTCCAGGTTCCAATTTACCTATTGTAATTTTCTTTCGATTTCGATCATTCCGATATCTTATTGTAAAACGTTCGAGGACGAACGCACCGTCAGGAAATGGCCGAAGCTGTAAACCGTAAGAGTGGGTCGCGCCCAGCGTTTGAATTTCCCGCGCTTCCCACCGTTAGAGAGTGCAACGCCACCGCAGCGCTCCGCGCTTGCGCGCCTCGCGCCCGATTGACCCCAGCGCTTCGCGTAACAACCCCAGCGACGCCCTGATCGGCCATTGGCTGATTCGTATTAGTTGGTGGCGCGCATATACCCCAAGTGCGTACCGGTAGCAACGGCTACGCAGGTCTTATCCATCCGAGCATAGTCGCGGTAACATCTCTCGATGTAGAGCTCGCGAATAAAGAAGTCTTTGTTATATTTAACCGAGGGTGTATTCACTGATTCCCGGCCACCGCCTCCTATCCCGACATCACCTACGAGACCTGGTCATCGCCCGCGGATCTCCAATTAACCTGCGGCTGACCGCAAGCGTCTTACAGTAATTACTGCGCGCGGCGCAGAATAGATTTTCGTGGTAATCACTGCGCGCGGCGCAGAAGGAACTTTCGTGGTAATTACTGCGCGCGGCGCAGAATAGATTTTCGTGGTAATCACTGCGCGTGGCGCAGAAGGAACTTTCGTGGTAATCACTGCGCGCGGCGCAGAATAAATTTTCGTGGTAATTACTGCGCATTTTAACATAACTCTGAGCGATAAATAATTTTTTTCATCTTCTGATTTTAATTTTTCTATTATTTTAATCTTTTTTAAATGCTTGTCTTTTAGGTCCATGTATATTTATTCGTCTTTTCTTCTTGTATCATTTTTCCATTTTTGATATGTATAATGTATAGATAATAATTTAATTATATAATCCAATATTGTCATCTTACTTATATCTTTATGTTTTAACATAAAATACTACGTGTGGATATATTTCTTCATTTGTATTTGCAGTAGATCGTGTTGGGGGCATGTCGTTGAATTTGTACCAATGTAGACCTGTATATGTAAATGCAACATAATGTCCATCTCTGTCTGTAAGGCCATATTTGATGTATGATGAAAGGCCTGCTAGAGAATATTTATTATTTTCAATTGCAATACTTTTTGCTACATCATTTAGTGTATGTTTCCACTGTTGAATGTTGTTATCTATCATGTAGGTTTCGTCAGTGGTGATACTTGTGTCAATAATTATATGAAGCCCGTATGTTATGGTACGAGTAACGGTATTTTTACATTGATAACATGTTGTTTCTTTTGCACAAATGCTTTTGTCGTCGATCGCTTGTTGCATATTATTGAAACCGTTCTTTAAAATTTCGTCAATATTTATGTTATACGTTGGTGATGTTCTTTTATGACTATAGCCACATTTGGAACAATCGTACTCAGTTGTGTAACTCGGGATACTGTCAAATAAGTAGTCTATCAGATGCGCAACATTACAGTTTGCATTAAGTAATAAATCAGCGCGCGTTTTACGTCTTTTCCTTGCCAACAATGGTAGGTTCCATAAAATCGATGCTCTTGTGCTGTAATCTTTCGCAATAATTTTTCCACGTTCTAAAATCTCCATTGTAAATTTTGCAGTTATTCGATGAAATTAGTGTAGCCATATTTGTTTTATAAGTATTGTACATACCCATACCATTTGAAACTACTTGAAAGGTAGAGTCAAATGCACAAGTTTCGCGTAGCAGTATTGGTTGTTTATCAATAGCAGTCGATTTGCACATGGAGCCATTTCTTAAAACTGGAAGACCTATAGTTTTGTTTGTATTACTGAAATCCCAATCGGCGCATGGCGTTAGATAATTTGGTTTGGATCGTTTCGAAACATGTCTTCCAGGATTTTCGGAGGTTTTTCTCTTTATTTTACATCGCTAATTTTCTATTTCGTTTAATGAGTCTTGCTCCAGATAATCTTTATCCGTATTTGAAAAGGACTCATTTGTATTGTCATTTTTAGTAGGTGATTGTGTCGGATTGCTTTGGTCTGATGGTATTATTAAACATGATTCTTCGTCACTCGCAATCAGATCTGCATTATTATATTTTAAAGGTGATTGTATGAAATTGTCTTCTTCATCAGGCATTTTCGCTGGACTAAATTCTTTTTCGCTCAAATCCGCATTCTCTTTAGGAGGCGACTCTATTAGGTTGTTTTTTGTTTTTGCTGGACTCGATTCTGTCTCATTTAAATCGGTTCTTTCATTGGATGAACCACACGTTATTTTAAGTTTACCGTCAAGGTATTCAATATGTCGTACAATAAATTTGTCTATTCGCGTGGGTAATTGATTTTTAAAGGCTTTGGTCTTTAAGTCGGCAAATTCAGCCTCAACAAAGGATGATGTAGCGGTCTGTGAACCACGCTTGAAATGCGGTCTCATCATACCTGTCCATAAAGGTAAGTAACTCATGAGATATTTTTTTTTTTTTGCGGCTTCGAAATTGTAGTATGCGTTTACGATTGTTCCAATGATTGAAGCATTGGCAAGTTTTTGAGCTGCAAGAAATATGTTTTCTGTCCAGGTTGTCTAGTAACCGTCTGCAGTGATTTCATCATCTTTCATGCGTCTATGCTTTTCTTGTTCTTCCGGATCGTCAATCGTAACTCCTTTAATTTTATTATTAATAAACGTGAGACAATTGTCGGATGGTAACGACACACCACTATCATCATGGCCTATTTCTTCGCTTAACGCTACAACTAATATGTATTTTAAAAACTGGGATATATCATCAAAATTATCCATCTGATATGCTTGCCCTAAACATCTTAAGAAAAATTGACGTACTTTAATTGCCTTGCCTCTTAGACCATCCCATTTAGCAATCATTGCTATAAAATGGCTAACATCTAGTCTCATGTAGCATGACGGAATGCTACATGAGACTATATAATTATTATGAACAATTTTATAACATATTTGCAAGTAGTGATTTAAATCATTACAATTTGCAAATACACGTGCAACAGCGATCAGTATTGCCTTTCCAAAATCCGTTACAACAATTCGAGGTTTTGGAGCACCATTTCTTATAATTTCCAAAAAGAAGTAACTTATTATGGCTGCATCTTGCTTTGCGGATACCATTTGAAAAGCTGGAAAATTGCCATGCTTAGAAGCGCAAACGCATTCATATAAGAATAAATGCGAAGATTTTTTGCCATTAGGAAGACGTAACTTTTTTCCTATACTTCTTGTAGCATCTATTGCTAATAAGCTGTTCTTATCTCTATGGGCTGTTTTGTACATAAGCTGTTGCTCTGGAGTCCAGTACATGCAATAAAATGGATCCATTCCTATATTATGGATAATACCAGTAAATCTAATGCGCTTTGCGGTATATAAATTCTTTAATGGATCGGTGTTTTCCAGCTGTAATTGTTTGTCCATTTCCTCTTGTTTAGCTTTGCGCAAAACTGTCGGGTAATTATGCAGTAATACGGACCACCCTCCAATGACCTTGACCTTGACATATGTTGTCAAGGTCACCCTCCTGAGTGACCTTCAGAAGTTTTTAGCCGGCGGTCGTTATTCGTTAAAAAGTTATTAACAAAAAAAGTTTGACAAATATAGCAGTTATTTTGAGTATTGAAAGGCATAAACGACCTTGACCTTGACATATGTTGTCAAGATCACCCTCTTGAGTAACCTTCAGAACGTTTTAGCTGGCGGTCATTGTTTATTAAAAAGTTATAAACAAAAAAATTTAGTGGGGAAAATTATTTAAAGCAGTGAATTGTTAGTATATTGAAAGGAAAGTTATTTAAAGCAGAGAATAGTTGGTATATTGAAAAGTATATACACAATTTTATGTATTAGAAAGCGTGAATACAAATATTCTCTACTTTAATCATGGCAAAAGCATGTTAAAGCTTTGTTAATAATGCAAATAATAATTTGTTATTGACAAAACCTATAGGTTAGTGACACGCTTTACAAGTATGTGCTTTCTAAGTTGAAGCACATACAAAGCACATACTTGTAAAGCGCGCCACTAACCTACAGGTTAGTGACGCGCTTTACAAGTACGTGCTTTCTAAGTTGAAGCGACCTATATAGGTTAGATGACGCGCATTAAAAGTATTTAACTGTTTAAAACGCGTCACTAACCAATAATAAAGTATTCTCTGCTTTAACAAAAACTTCAATGTATCAACAATTTACTGCTTTAAATGTTGTGTTTTGGTAACCTTTTTTTGTTAATAACTTTTTAACGAATAACGACCGCCGGCTAAAAACTTCTGAAGGTCACTCAGGGCGCGTTCGGGGAGACGCTATTAGCGCTACCTAGCGCTACTGGCTGTTCGCGGAGCTGTATGATAGCGCTACCAAACGCTGTCGTGATGTCATTACTGGTAGTGTTATACGTCATAACTGCTCGCTACCAACGCTCTTCCTTCCGAGGTAGTGCATGGGTAGCGTTAGCGTTTGGAAGCGTTTGCGAACTCCGCGAACAGCAACGGTAGCGTTCGCCATTTGGGTTAAAGGTTAATTGAATAACAGTAGCCGTATCTCGTACGATTATTTTATTATACGTAGATTAACTTTAATAATATCCGTTCAACTTACTTTTTATTTTTTTCTAGTTCGAATTGGAAAAAGATAAAATGTAAGTTGAACGATTTTAATCCACGAGCTTCATGAGCCTGTTGCTTTATTACCTGATGCTTATTTTTAATCGTGATAGGTAAGTAAAGTGAATATTATTGCATTATTGCGAATTACAAAAATGTGTTTTGTACATGATCATTATAAATCGTTCTATTTTTTTAGGTTTTGCACAATTAAATCCTAACAGATTTACCCGCTGCAATATACTTGATGTTTATCGGTTATCGTAGTGATAGGTAAGTGAATATTGCACTATTGCGAATTACAAGAATGTGTTTTCTACGTGATAATTATAATTTGTTCTATTCTTCTTTAAAGTTAATCTACATTGGTAGAAACGGACATAAGAATTTTATATAGAAGCTGTTTCTCTTTTGATAGTGGTATTATTCAATATGCATTAACACAAGCGTTTGTTTCAGATTTTGGAGTCTGAAACGTTAGCGTTTGCAAAACTATACACACATATAATTGGAAAAATGGATTATACACAAATTAATTTGCATGATCCTCTGTCTCAAGTGACATATACGTTAACAGTTAGTAAAAGTGATGCTATCAAAGCTGAACGTGGTAAGTTGGAAGTACTACGTTGGTTATTCAATACTTTTACGATAATTGTCAAGATTAATTTATACTTATCCGCTCCGTATTAATATTCTAATAAATTATATTTTATAGAATTTAATGAGAATATTTACATTAGGTAGTAAGCTCTTTAAAAAATGTATATTTATTGATATTTACAGGTAAACGTAAGATTGCAGACGTACAGGCAGTTGAGGAAGCACGAAAAATTGCAGAGGAGAAACAGAAGAGACATGATAAGAAGATGGGTGCATCAAACAGATTAATGGAGAGACTGGATAAAATTCTAGCCAAACTACCATAAAACCTTAATTTGTTTGTATGTTCCAATGTATTCTAAAACATATATAAGTTACATTACGTATTACATGAGAATTATCATTTTGTTTGTATGTTTTAATGAATTCTAAAACATATATATAAGTTACATTACGTATTACATGAGAATTAACATTTTGTTTTTATGTTCTAATGAATTCTAAAACATATATAAGTTACATTACGTATTACATGAGAATTAACATTTTGTTTGTATGTTCTAATGAATTCTATAACATGTATAAGTTACATTACGGATTATAAAAGAATAATACATATTACATATATTATTATATAGAAATAATAGATATTACGTGTTATGTAGAAATTTCCTTCAAGAAATTTCAGTTACACATGCCTAATTCTTAAGGTTTCGCATATTAAATCTCTTTTTGCAACACCTGCATGAGCATGATTATTAACATTTTCAGCATTGTGCGCCACATCAATTACCTCGTCTTCATCTTCGTTTATTTCAAAATTAAGGTCATCACCTCTCATTAAACAAATATTATGTAATATGCAACAAGCAAGAATGTGGGTTAGAATCAGGTCGACTCGATTCATTGCAAATACAGTTAAAAGACTTCGGAATCTTCCTTTTAACAGTCCAAATGCTCTCTCGATAACTACTCTTGCTAAAGCATGACAGAAATTGTAATTTCGTTGGCGTTGTGTTAAATGACCATTATCTCGATATGGTATCAATAAATTTTCGTGCAGTTTATATGCTGAATCACCAACTAAATGGCTATTTTGTGGAAATTTCGTAACATCTCCCAAGTAACTGTGCATTTCAGATTGACGGAATACTCGCTGATCGTGGACAGATCCAACGTGTCTAACAAAACAATGAATAAACTGGCACTTGTGATCACAGATAGCCTACACAAAAAGAGAGACATTAGTAAAAACTATACATTACATACAATGTAATGGGAAACATTTGGAGTAAAATAGCAAACACACCTGAAGTTGGATTGAATGATGGCCTTTTCGATTAATGTAAGATTCGGGATGGTGTTTTGGGGCTGGAATATTAATATGCGTACCATCTATAGCACCAATTACTTTCAGAAAAGTACTCGTGCTTTCGAATCCTTCCCATACTTCACTTAAACTTTCATCTGTAGGCCACTTAATAATAACAGGCGCTAGCTCAACGTGTGCCCTTACAACTCTTCTTGTTATGTACAATGCAGTGCTTCTGCCAACATTGAATCGCTCACAAATCGACCTGAACATGAAGAAATAAAACATAATATGTACTAAATTGAACTTTTGACAATGGTTACATGCGCCACAACATTGATCTTTGTCAGCATAAATGACGAAATATACATAAATAAAGTAAATCCTCTGTACATCATGAAAATAAAAATATAAGTTGATAGTTTTTCTACCAAACATAATTATTAAAGAAAATTACAATAACTTAGCTAAAAGAATCTGGAGTACCTAGTCTCCATAATGCCAACAGAAATTGTGTGCGTGGAGAAATCATTGGTGTTCCACTTTTTGTCCTTTGTAGCCTTGGCTCAATACGCGACAAAACATAATCGCAGGTTTCAGGAGACATCCTAAGTCACAAACATTACACATATATAAGTTACATTACGGATTATAAAAAGAACAATACATATTACATATATTATTATATAGATTCGTCCATATTACAGTTATTATTATATGTTCAATTATATACATATATATAATTAAACATATATAATAATAACTAAGCACACACACAGTTATCAGATACCTCAAATATTTTAAGTGTAATATATATTTATATTTCAGCGGAGACATAAATTATTATAATTCGTCAATAATACCTGAAATGAGCTTTAAATTCTTGCTTTGTTAATGCTCCTATTATTCCTTCTACGTAATTTTCTATTCTTGGTACATGTCTTCTTGGTACACATCTTCTTGGATTTACAATCCCTTCTAACATTTCTAATTTGTCATCATCGTCATCATCGCTTTCAAACAATATATCAATAATTTCTCGCACTGCGAGTACTGCTGCTTGTAATAATTGTTTGTTACGATCTTGCTCCATCAGGTATTGCAGCGAGTGAAGCTATTAGGATTTAATTGTGCGAAACCTAAAAAAATAGAACAATTTATAATAATCATGTAGAAAATACATTCTTGTGATTCGCAATAGTGCAATATTCACTTACTTACCTATCACTAGGATGAACAATAGGCATCAGGTATAATAAAGCAACAGGGTCATGAAGATGTTATGCCGTTTCAACGTGGATCTTATATTTTTCAATTCAAGGCTGCGGTCCATTTGATGTTACAAATGCTTCGGAGTATTCTTTTTCGCCTTTCTTTCAATAAAGAAAGAAAAACATAAAGAAACGCTTTGAAGCATTTGTAACATCAAAATGGACCGCAGCTTTAGAATTACAAAAAGATAAGAAGTTGAACTAAGATTGAAGTGAATCTACGTTAGAGGAAATGGACATAATAATTTAACTGTATAAAACGTAAAAATTAATTAAACTTATTTAGAATATGTCATTGTACGGAAATACTGTTAACCTCTCACCTTTGGTTAAAATACACATGGCAAAATGATGCTTCTACCCCCACTACGGACGCTACGCTATTGCTGTTTATGGAGCTATCATTCGCTAGCGCTATTATAGCTCCGTGAACGGAGTTGGTAGCGTTAGCGTTGGTAGCGCGGTAGCGAGCTCCCCGAACGCACTCTCAGAAGGGTGACCTTGACAACATATGTCAAGGTCAAGGTCATTGGAGGGTGGTCCGTATTACTGCATAATTACCAACTGTCGTATTATATAAAGTTGGTGGGACATCATCGCCAAATGTCATTATTCTATTGGCTTCTTCATTACGCCATACATTGGCATTTTTATTTCCACTTACTAACTCATTTGCAATTTTTTCCCGCAATTCACCTCTCAATTGTCTTTCCTTTTTATGTTTAATATTTGCAGAAAATCCTCTGAGCGTGCACTCAAAAATTATATCGTTTCCTTTCACGGGCTTACTATATAAAATGCCCACAAGTTTCGCACCACATTCATTGCAAGTACCCTTGAATGTTGCGTAGCATTTAGCGTCGCTACTTTTAAATACGTGTGCACGTTTAAATGTAAATGCGCATGGTATTTTAGTCTGTTGCCATATTTTATCTGCAAAAATGGGGGTCCATTTTCCTGCTTGCAATGACATGTAGTTACGTTTGTCAAATTTTCTGTTTCCTTTTTTAGGCTTCATTTGCGCCCACTTTTCTTCTGAAATCAACAATTGAAACTTCTTTTGCAATGCCTTCTCGCAAGTAGAACTGTTATTCAAATCAGTTATATTATAAGAAGTATCTTTCGAATCATCCTTTGTATCTGTTTTATTAATTGCAAATGCATTCAATACAGCACTGTACATGCCATTTCTGTCTTTATTCAAAATTGTATGTATGTGTTTTGGCGTTATGTCGTCGGACCCACCATTTGTCATCGCCTCAGATATAGAGCGATAAACGGCATGAGATGGTGGATAAATTTTACCATCCTCATGTATGGTTCTATATTTCTCGTCACATAAAATATTGCGCAACAATTCTTTGTCGTACATGTTAAATCTCGTCTTATGTCCTTATCATTTTTGTACGAATATTTTTTATAAATGTGAGATTTACTTACCACAAATTATTTATATAATTATATGTATATATATCTGTTATATATATTATTATAGAAAGAGAAAACCTACCAAAAATAACACATAATTTAAAGTACAATTTAAATGTAACGATGCAAAATCCGTTGTAATACGACATAAACATATAAAATTTGCAAACATTTGACGTAATTGGTGAAATTTTCATAAAAAATCGGAAAAGTATTATATTGGATTTTGGTTCATTACATTTAATAATACTTTTATTACTTATTGTAACATATTAATCAAAGATGTTAACGACGAAAGATGATATTACATATGCATTATTTCAAATGCTCGCACTCGCGACCTTCCTGATTGGTCGACGACAGCCGCCAATGTCAGGCCCGCAAGAAACCGGCCGCCATGTCAGAGACGAGGCACGTACGTGATTGGTTGCCGGGCGCACGTATGTGCGCATCTAGTAATGTGCGTGAGGTGCCGCGACGGAGATGGCGCCAGCGGCGACAAGGTGGGGATCGCGCTCGCACGTGCTTGTGCCTCGTGGCGTAATTTCCATTTTCCAGAAAGACGTTACAACTGGTTAGAACTTCGACGAGATTGGAACTTAGACGAGATGTAAAAAGAAACAGCGTACGTATTATACAACTTTTCGGAATGGATTCCGATCGGAATTGAATACTTATTTTATACAATTGTATTGTGTTTTCTACGGAAAACGCAATAATTCCGTTCGGAATTCATTCCGAACAGTTTCATAATATATAACCTAATTAATGTGTCTGATGTAGTTTACAGAACAGCATGACAGTTTGGCGCGGAGACCGCAGAGAGGAGAGAAGAAAGGCGAGCAAAGGAGGGGCGAGCAAGGAGAGAAGATCGAGCGAAGGAAGGGCGAGCAAAGAGAGAAGATCGAGCGAAGGAAGGGCCAGCGAAGGAAGGACGAGCAAAGAAAGAAGATCGCGCGAAAGAAGGGCCAGGGAAGGAAGGACGAGCAAGGAGAGAAGATCGAGCGAAGGAAGGGCCAGCGAGGGAAGGACGAGCAAGGAGAGGGAGGCGAGACAGACAAAAATGGGAGAAAAAAGGTAAGTATCTCAATTTTACGTAATTATAATTTCTTTATTACAGTAATATTTCCGATATTTACTGTCAGTACGGGAAATGTATAGTTTACGCCACGTACACTATAGATTTTCAGTACTTGCAGTCAATATCGTAACGTAGCTAAAGTTTACAACAGTTCCTATCATTTTTTTCATTACTGGTGTAATAATAAAGACAAATAATAATAATAAAGATTGTGTATAAATTATCGGACAGTCCTTTCTGAAAATGACATTCGGCAACGAAGAAGAAAGGAGGTTAACATGGAGGCAGTTAGCACACTTGTCCACGAAATGGATTGGGAAAGAGAACATGAAAGGGAGGAGAAAGAGAACATGAGCGTGCAGGAGATAATGAATGAAGAAGATAACGTACATGAGGCTTGCCCGCCGCCTCATCGTGAAAGAAGAGAGAGAGGAGGAATAAATATGGAACTAAGAAACATCAGGCATGTTAAATTTGTCAATGCAAAGTTTATTTTGTAAATAATCGCTGTATAATTGCTTTCATTAAATGTTGCGTTATGTTATAGGTATTATACCTCGAGAGCGCGGCGGGCGAGAGGCAGAGGTTCTCCTGGATGGAGAGCAGCATCAAAGCGTAGAGAAGAGTGGGGTGTTCCCCAATGGTCAGGATGGAGGGGAGAATGGAGGGGCGGAAGAGGCAGAGGAGGAGGATGGAGGGGAGCAAAACGGCCTGTAGTTGTGACAACGCACGTTTATGTCTAGAACAATTTAAAGTGATGCATTTCTTTATTTTCTTTTTTATTTTATTTTATTTTTAAATATTACTACTTTTGTTTCATGCATTACATATTACATGTAATTTTGTACTTTGTACTTTTATACTTATTTTTATATTAATTACATATTATTATACTTACTTATGTACTCTTATGCAACTATGTATTCTTATACTTACTTATATACGAGCCTTATTGATTATTCTTAACATACATTAAAACAGAGTTTATATAACTTTTGCTGTAAATTTGTCTAATTTGCCAATAATTTCCTCTTCCCAATCGATTGATTCCTGATTCTTATACTTCCTTCTTATAATTCGTGGTGATAACGCCTCTTTCATCATTATTATTAATAACTTATTAATTTCGTTAAACTGCTGTTAAAAATAATTACTTTTGTTATATAAAGTTCTAAATGATCGTATAGAATTAATTTCTGATAAATCTCTAACGTCTTTATTTTGATAACGAAATAATTAATAACACGCTAGGCTATGACAATAATAACGTGAGTGCTGGTGCGTTAATAATACATCAGTAGAGGAGAGAGACGGGTTTCATCTCACACGGGGACTATCTCCAAACGGGGGGTGGTGCGGTGGGATGGGAAGCGCGTACAGCACCATCTGTTGTGCGGTGCTGTGACCACGCGCTTCCCCCCTTTGACCGCACCACCCCGCGGCTGGAGATAGTCCCCGTGTGAAAATGAAACCCCGTCGGGTGGGAGGTCGACCGACCCACCACCACGACCGCCCGCGGGCCTCCACCAAACGTCTCCCCCGGTACACGTACCGCGTGAGACTGATCGCGTTACGCAAGACGTTGACCTCCTACCTCGCGCCTCGTCTCTCTCTCCTATATGCTAACCGTCACATCGAGCATACACGTGTTATTACGTAATCGATCAAGGTCATTGCATGTTGCTTACGACAAGACGAATGCGTGATTTTTATCAGATTGTACATAAGTCGATGCGGTAACCGCAAATTATTTCATCGCAGTCTTTTTTAGATTCGCGTTCGACGCTAGGTATAGAAACAGGTAGGTATATAAACGTGTTCGCTTCCGATGCCGCTCGCATATCGTAATATACGCGCGGTGCAGCGTCGTTCTTGCTTTTCGCATTCAAAGATTGTAAAAAAAGGAAAAAAATGTCGAGAAATGGAAAAGGATGATGAAATTGCGTCCGACGCGAGCGGTAGTGATAATGCCAACGCAGTCGCACATCTGTCGACTTTCACCTATTCCTCGAGTTCTGAGTATTCTGATTGTGAGTCCAAGGATCACGACAGTGATAGCGATCTGTGTTGCCACGAGTCGCTATCGACGTCGACGACCGCGAGCATTCTTAGTGATGATTCTCGGAAGACCGATCGGTGTTACAGTCTGTATCACGTAAATGAATATTTAGGGAGCCACGTGGTGAAGGAGGAACGTCGATGGAATCTGCCGACGTATCATTTGCGAAGAGAAATTGGAATTCTGGATCCGCGAGAGAAAGTGTGGATTCAAACGATGATCGCGTACAGTTCTAGAGCGGTGCGTTACTATCGTACAATTCCGAGACGTATCACGAAAAGGGGGGTAAACGGTAAGAGTCGGGTCGAGTATCGTCGCGATATTTGTGAAAGGCTAAAATTTGAAATACCCTCGGACGGTTACGCCGTGTGGTTGCAATAAAGAGAACATGGAGGAGCGTGAAAAGCAAGAGTATCGCGATCTTGTCGAACGCGAGACGAGCGTCGACTCGGTAGATTCGTATCGCGCATGGTCGCGACGTTCTGACGCGCTTCTAGAGATAATGCGCGAGAAATGTCGCGGACGATCTCGACTGACGTTCACTGGAGAGATCAATTCTTTGGCCTGTCAAATTGCGATATTACTGGGAGTCAGGAATCGTCTGTGTCGACGTTTTTTCGCGCACGTGGGTGCCGGTCTCGATGAACCATCCACGTCTTCGTCGGTGTCGTCGTCGTCGGCGTCGAGAGGATTTTCGTGGGCGGAGATCGATACAGCCTTCGATAGACGCGTCCTGACCGGTGTGGTGATAAATTAGGATCATGTCGAGCCTCGACGGTTTGTCGAGGAGGCGAGAGACACGGTGCTCGGTCATGTGCGCGACAATCTCGAGAGACATGGTTGTCTCAAGGTCAACACTATTTTCAATGGAGAATTTGTCATCACGTGTGGTGAAACCGCGGTCAAGAGTATCGCTACGAGCAATTATATGCTTCTTCTCACGTCAGATCTGCTAGAATGGTACGATAGTCGCGTGATGGACGTAACTCTAACGGCTCTCGAAGAGTTTCAGGAACGGGACAGCGGATGGACGTTGTCGCGTATATGGAATTTGATGGTGAATGTCAACAAGTGCAATCCTATGTGCGCGGGATGCTGCATGGAGATGCCATCGTGGATAAAACATACGCGATCGGTGGTCAACGTGAAGCGGATGGACAACGCGTGTTTCGCTCGGTCGATCGTCGCCGCGTTGTATCCCGTTCCGAAAAATCCAGGAAGATGGCACGAGTATCCTCCTTATTCGGCGATATTGAATTTTGAGGAAATCGAGTTTCCCATGGCTCTGAAGCGGATCACCAAATTCGAACGTCTCAACGATATATCCGTAAACGTGTTCACCGTTCGCGAGGGAGAGGTGAGGACGAATAGGAAGAGGAAGAACGTGCGGAACGAAGTGATTGTTCCTCTGCGTCTCACCGACGACAAGAGAGATCGTCACGTCAATTTGTTGTACCTGAAGGATGCGCGACGCGGCGATAACGTTGGTCATTACGCGTGGATAAGGAATCTCTCTCGATTGGTGTCGTCACAGCTGAGCGGTAATAATTCGAAGAAGCATATATGTGATCGGTATGTATAGAAAAAGATTAAAAAATATAACGGACCAGAGTATACTGGTTTTTTTTATCTTTCAGCTGTCTGCACTACTTCGGTACGAGCGAGAGATTGATCGCTCACGGTGTGGACTGCGGAAAGATGAACGACTGCGCCATTCTTCTTCCGAGCGACGACGGGAAGTTGCTGTTTTTTCAAAATCAGATCAGGAAAAAGCGACTCTCCTTCGTGGTGTACGCTGACCTGAAATGCGTGCTGGAGAAGAGGGATGAAACGGATCATCAAGCGACATTCGACGCGACTTATATATATCAGCATCACAGACCGTTCAGCGTCGGTTATTATCTATGTTGCTCGTACAATTAAAGTTTATCCATGTACAGATCGCGACGCGGCGAGGATTGCGTGTCGTGGTTCGTGAATGAGCTCAACGATATCGCGCATCGTGTGAGAACGATACTCACTAGAAAGCGAATTTTGTAGCGCGACGCTTTGTCACATATGCGGCAGATTTTTTCAACAGGATGATTATCGTGTGCGCGATCACTGTCATTTGACCGGTCGGTACAGAGGTCCCGCACATTTGTCCTGTAATTTGAATTACAAAGATTCGTTCGTTATTCCTGTGTTTTTTCACAATCTGTCGGGTTACGATGCTCATTTTATTATCAAAGACATAGCCAACAGTTTCGAGGGTCGTGTCGACTTGCTGCCGATCAACAAGGACACGTACATATCGTTCACGAAGAACGTCAAAGAGACGAAGCACGATAGTTAGCGAAATCGCGTTAAGTTACGATTCGTGGATTCGTTCAGCTTTCTTGGTACCAGTCTCGATAAATTAGCGTCGTATCTCGACAAGTCCAGGCTGAGGATTACGCGGTCTGAGTTTTGGGAAATCAGCGAGGACGATTTCGATTTGCTCACGCGAAAGGGCGTATTTCCGTACGAGTATCTCGACTGCGTGGATAAACTGTCGGAGACCAAGCTGCCACCGCGCGCGGCCTTCTACAGTTCGTTGGCCGGCGACGTCGCGAGCGAGAGTGATTACGAGCACGCGTTGAACGTTTGGCGTCGTTTTCGCTTAAATAATCTCGGCGAGTACAGCGACCTGTATCTTAAGACGGATGTATTGCTTCTGGCGGATATTTTCGAAAATTTTCGCAACAACTGCGTCGACAGTTACTGATTGGATCCCGCGCACTATTACACTCTACCGGGATACACGTGGGACGCTAGGTTGAAGCACACGGGTGTTCGATTCGAACTGCTTACCGATATTGATATGTTGCTGTTCGTGGAGCGCGGTATCCGCGGCGGTCTTAGCCAATGTTCGCACAGATACGCGCGAGCCAACAACAAGTACATGTCGTCGTACGATTCGTCAGAACCGTCGACGTACCTTATGTATTTCGACGTGAACAATATGTACGGCTGGGCGATGTGCGAGCCCTTACCCTACGCGGACTTTCGATGGCTTGACGATCCCGAGAGTTTTAACGTTATGTCCGTGACGTCGGACTCGTCTATCGGTTACATCCTAGAGGTTGACCTTGCGTATCCGCGGGAGCTCCACGTCGCCCGCGCGGATCTTCCGTTCTGCCCGACGCGAGAAAAGCCTCCAGAAAAACCGTACGATAAACTTCTGGCTACGCTCTATGACAAGTCGCGTTACGTGGTGCATTATCGAAATTTGCAGCAATGCGTGCGATACGGGTTGTGCGTAACGAAGATTTGTCGTGTGTTGCGATTCGCGCAATCTCGGTGGCTTAGCAGTTATATAGAGCTTAACACGGGATTTAGAACTCTTGCGAATAACGAGTTTGAGAGAAATATGTATAAATTGATGAACAACGCGGTATTCGGAAAAACAATGGAGAACGTGCGCGAGCACGTCGATGTGCGTCTCGTCACGCGCTGGGACGGGGTATACGGCGCTGAGGCAATGATCGCTAAGCCGAATTTTCACAGTAGAAGCGTTTTCTCGGAGGATTTGATGGCCGTCGAGCTACGCAGGCTCGAGGTGAAATGCAACAAGCCGATCTACGTGGGCATGTGCATTCTAGAGATATCTAAGATGCTCGTGTATGAATTTCATTACAATTACATGGTATCGTTGTATCGCGATAGGTGTAAACTAATGTACACGGACACCGATAGCTTGATATATCACTCAAAATGCGACGACGCGTACGAGAATATCAGGCGCCATATCGCGAGATTTGATACGAGTGACTATCCCGTGGGCAACGCGTACGATATGCCGCGCGCGAACAAGAAAATACCTGGTATGATGAAAAATGAAAACAACGGTGCGATAATGACCGAGTTCGTAGGGCTCAGAGCGAAGATGTACGCTCTGAAGGTGATTGGTAAAGACGACACTAAGAGGATAAAGGGTGTAAAGAGGAACGTGGTTGCGAGAATGATAACGTTCGACGATTACAAGCTGTGTCTGCTCAACGTGACGGAGCAGTCGCGACGTCAGTCGTGCTTGTGCTCGAAGCTGCACGAGGTGTACACCGTGTCCGAGTTGAAGCTAGCTCTTAGTCCTTACGACGATAAACGATGCGTTGCGCACGATTCCTTCGACACTCTACCGTGGGGACATTACGGAATATCAGTGAGGGAAAATGGAGGGGGACCGCGCAAAGAATAAACGCGCGAGATACTTTCTTATATATATATAATATATATTTTCATTGTTTGTTCTATTATCACATTAGATTTTTTATTAATTGTTTTGTTTTTTTTCTCTTTATCACATTATATTTCTTTATTAATCCTTGGTAGAAGAACTACGCTGCCTTAATGGCGGTAAATAATGTTTAAAATATATGGGGAAGAACTACGCTGTTTTTTTTATATTTTTTATATACATATAATATATATTTCCATTGTTTGTTCTATTATCACATTAGATTTTTTTAAATTTCTTTTTTGTTTTTTCTCTTTATCACATTATATTTTTTTTTTATTAATCCTTGGTGGAAGAACAACGTTGCCTTAATGGCGGTAAATAATATTTAAAATATATGGGGAAGAATTACGCTGTTTTTTTAATGCGTTGTAAAATAGAAAAAATGTATTGTAACAAAAATGTTCAAATAGGCTCGGAAGGCAAAGAACCAAAGAAGGTTTTTTTTTTTAGATAGAGCGTGATGTAGCTCTCATCTTCAATCATGAATTTTTCATTTTTTTCCGTTTGTTTTTCCCGTTAAGCTCCACGCGACTGTGTACGATAAGAAGCGTTACGTCATACACTATCGCAATCTTCAAAAATTGCATGCGTCACGGTCTTCGCGTTACAAAAGATACATGGCGTATTGCAATTCGCTCAAGCCCCATGGCTTTGCGATTACATCGAATTAGGAAGTTTTTTTATTTTTTTTTTTTTTGGTAAATGTTTCCCGAGTCTAATTTGTCTCAATAAATTTTAATAAAATCATCTCCCTGGGGTACAAACGTCTTTTGTGACAAAATTTGTTTTTTTCACAATCGACGTTTGTATCCCAGCGAGATGGTTTTATGTTTCCAAGGGGTTATTTTGTCTCGTTGTCTCGCGTGTAACAACAGTCGAATCAACAGAATGTACATTATATTTTTTTTATAAATGTGACATTTTATAGAATTGTAGAATTTTTTGCAAAAAAAAAAAAGATTTATATAACATTAACATAATGTAAGAATAAATGGAGTGCGGTATTGTTTCTTGCGCTTATTACATAAAGGCAGGATTAGTTTTGAAGAACTGCATTTATAATATATCGGCGCAAGTGAGAGAGAGAGAAAAGAATATTTGTATATCGCAATATGTACACGATTTTATTTCTATAAAAAAAATATATAACAGTATAAAATATATTATAATACAGCTGTCTTATTTATTGTTGAGGAAATATACTTGAATATCTTTATTTAAGTAACACTTTATTATACACGTGTCGTACGAACGCAGCTTTCAGCCTGGCGAGGGCTGCGTTCGTACGGAAGCGGAAGGGGGGGTTACAGTAATATAGTCTTCTAAGTTGACACACAATGTCGCGCGCTGATCGATGTCGATTTACGATCGGCAGTTCCCGCTACCCTCCTATTTCATCGCACACTGACGTGCCTCTGTAATACAGATTGCACATTAAAAGGCGTAATATGTTAACACTCCCTCTCGTCTTTTAATGTAATTAATGTACTCCAAAACAGATTCGAAAACCTTGAAACTTATCTTTTGCGAGTGGCTTTGTTGAGGTATCAGCCAATTGTTTTTGCGTAGAAACATATTTTATGTCGATCTCCTTCTCTCTTTGTTTTTCGTATAAAAGAATTTTACTTCTATATGTTTCGTGTTTCTAATTGATTCAGGAGTTTTCACAATTGTAATCGCTCTTTGATTATCACAATAGATTACAGTTGGATTTGATTGTGCGCAATGCAAATCCTTCAATAACTTTCTGAGCCAAATTACTTCTTTAGCTGTCGTAAAGAGTGCAATGAGTTCCGCCTCAGTTGTCGACGTTGCAGTAACCGTTTGCTTCTTTGATCCCCATGCTATCGGTCCTGCATTTAAGAAACACACCCACCCTGTGGTACTCTGTCTTGTGTCGACGTCTCCTGCAAAGTCTGCGTCACTGTATGCAGTCAGAATTGTATCCTGTGATTGAGTGTCAAAAGTTATTCCGTATTCTGTCGTTCCCCTTAGATACTTTAGCACTCTTTGCACTCCACGCCAGTGTTAATATTTTGGCTTTTCCATAAATCTACTCAACACTCCTACTATATACGCTATATCAGGCCTAGTGCCTATCATTAAATACATCAATGATCCTATCGCTTGTCTATAAGGATAGTTCTCGTTCTCTTTGGCATTTTCACATAACTTCAAAAATTTAATTCCTGGATCGGCAGGAGTGGAGACTGGATTACATTCTTCGTGGTTAAATCGTTTCAAGATTTCATTCGCATATGCACTCTGGTGATTCTTTATTCTTCCTTCGTCTCGACTCCTCTCGATCTGTAATCCTACAAAAAATTCCGCTTTTGAAGAAACTGTATTAAACTCTCTATGCAGTTCTTTCAATAAATTGTATATTACTGACAAATCATCGCCACACAGCAAACCGTCGTCCACATATATAGCCAAAAATAATCTTTTGCCTGTTTCTGACTCCTTATAGAATACGCACGGATCTGCTTGTGATTGTTGGAAACCATGTTTCAACAGATAGTCTTTGATCCTCTTATGCCATTGACGTGAAGCTTGCTTAAGTCCATATAAACTCTTCTTCAGCAAGCATACTCTGTCGCCTTCTTCAAAACCACTGGGTTGCTCCATGTAAATCTCTTCTTCGAGGTCGCCATGTAGAAATGCCGTTTTCACGTCGAATTGGTAGATCTTCATGTTTAGAGCCGCTGCGGTGGATAAAAGAGTTCGTACTGAGCTGAATCTGACAACTGGTGCAAAAGTTTCTGTGTAGTCTATGCCTTGTTTTTGTGAACATCCTCTGGCTACCAGTCTGGGTTTGTAGATATCGATCTGACCATCGGCCTTGAGTTTCTTTTTGAATACCCAGCTATTCGTAATTACATTTTTGTCTTTCGGCCTGGGAACTAGTATCCATGTCTTATTCTCCTCTAATGAGCCAAGTTCTGTATTTATTGCCTCTATCCATTTGCTTGAATCCTCAGCTTCCATAGCTTCTTTAATGTTGACTGGATCGGTGCTCACCATAAATGTTTCAGCAATTGCCGTTCTTTTAATCTCAGTGTCGTCCGATGTCTACTTCGAAGTAGTTCTTTTGGGATACGGGTCCCTCGGAATAGGGAGTCGTGGATTCCTATACCTTTTTGGTGACGGTTCCTTGTCAGTCTTCATTGGTTCTGTTAACATCTCATCATTTTTCAGAGATTGTTTATTTTCAGAATATTTCAACTGTCCTTCCTTTGGCATGGTGATTTCTGTTACAAGGTGTGGCTGTGGAAATTCATTAAAGATTACATTTCTGCGAATAAGTACTCTCTTACCTATCGGATCATAGACTCTATAAGCCTTGTTCCCTTCGCTGTAACCGATCATGAGGCATTTCAATGAATTCAATTCCCACTTCGTTCTCGCCTCCTTTAGTATGTGGACGTAACAGTCGCTTCCAAAAATTCTTAGATGCTTTACAGACGGCTTCAAATTGTACCATCTTTCAAAAGGTGTTGATCCTCCCAGAGTCTCTGATGCTGTCCTGTTCTTTAAATAAACCGCGGTGTTGGCTGCTTCTGCCTATAAATAGCGAGGTAATGCTCGAGTATGCAACATAGCTTTAGCCAACTCTATGATCGTCCTGTTTTGCCGTTCGATATAACCATTTTGCTCAGGAGCTCGTGGTGTTGATATCTCGTGCTTTGTCCCTTTAGATAACAAGAATCGTCTAACAGCCGTGTTGCAGAACTCCTTTCCGCCATCAGTCCTCAACCTCTTTATTGCATGTCCATCAGCCTGAACGTCCGCATAGAATTGCTTTAAATTTTCCAGAACGTTGCTCTTCTCCTTGAGAAAATATATATAGCAATATCTTGAAAAATCATCTTTCAAGAGTAAAAAATAATTTGCACCTTCTATTGATTGTGTGCTCATTTTACCGCTAAGATCAGCATGAAAAACCTTACCTGGATTTAGTGACCTTCTTGCACCTGTCTTTGGAAAGGGTTGCCTGTGCTGCTTACCATATACGCAACCTTCACAAAACGGGTTGTCATCAGGGCTGTACTCATAATGTAGATCCTCCACTGTCTTCTTCTCGTGCATCTGCTTGAGTGTCTTGTAGTTGACGTGTCCCAGCCGTTCATGCCAGATCTGCATAGAATCGTGAACTGCCATATTTGCCTCCACTGTGTGGACTGGATGTAGATTCAGCTTGTACAAATTGCTGCATTTTACGCCATTTAGGATGAGATTGCCATTTTTCTCGAAGATTACTCGATTTCTTCCTTCCTCAAAGGTTACTTTAAATCCTCTCTTCGTAGACTTGCATATGGAAATTAAATTTTTCTCAATTTTAGGTACGTATAGCGTATCTGCTATAGTGTGTGTTTGTACACTCCCATCTGCTCTCTTTGATGTTGCCTCTCCCTCTGACATCGATCAGCGAACCATCTCCAACTCTCACCGAATAAACTTTCTCAGAGTATGGTACAAAATTTTTGAACCACTCCTTACGAAACAACATATGCTCGGATGCGCCTGAGTCAGCAAACCATACGTCCTCTGTATCGACGTTGCATTGTCTCAAATTATCGACAGTGAGTAGTTGGGCATTGTCAGCAGTTTGTACAGCACTGCTTGACGGTTGCTTCTGAGAGGCATGTGCTACGAGTGATTGTTTGTTTTCCTTCTGCTTCTTGTAACATTCACGTGCCCAATGTCCCGGAATTCCACAGTAATTACACTTGCCTGGTCGTCTCTTCGGTTGATTCTTGTTTTGAACGTTCTCTCTGCCTGAATTCGACCCATGTTTGTTATGATGTTTCTTCCCCTTCATGTAATACGCCTCTGACATCTGACCTTCACTTTCAGTTATGCGAGCATTCAAAAGAGTCTCCTCGTTAACCAGATGATCCGTGAGTTTTTCTATATTTTGTTCAGCTCTGGGAACAACGTACCATGCAGTCCTCACATTATCGAACTTTGACGGCAGGCTTCCCATGATCTTGGCAATTATTACCGGCTCTTTCTGCTCCAGATCCATATCCTTAAGTCGTTGTGCTAATGATGTAATCCTGGCTACGAAATCTGCCATTTTCTCGTTTTCCTCCATTTTTGAATTTATGAAGCGGTCGAGAAGCACCTGTACTGATGGATCAATCTTTTCGGCATGCACGGCTCTCAACCTTGTCCACATTCTGGCAGCAGTCGTGCAATCTGATAAATATTTCAGTTGATCTAGCTCCAGACCGCGCATAAGAAATGCTTGCGCTTCTGCGTCCTTTTCATCCCAATGCGCATAATTGTTCAAAGGGCGTTCCACCGTACCGAGAATGTATGGCTTGAGCTTGTTCTCCGTCATATATATTTCCATCTGCCTCTTCCAAAGTTGATAATTCTGGCCGTTGAATCTGTGTAGGTGATACGTCTTAATTTCTGCCATGCTTGCTCGTTCACGGTCACTTGTGAATACTTTCTCTTCACTGTCACTAGAACTTAGCATAGACGTGTCACTATCAGAACTTTGTCCGCTCATAGAGAATCGTTATGCTACAGTACCACGTCCTGGGCCCATAACCTGTTGAGGAAATATACTTGAATATCTTTATTTAAGTAACACTTTATTATACACGTGTCGTACGAACGCAGCTCTCAGCCTGGCGAGCGGAAAGAGAGTGAGCGTCGAAAAACGGAAGCGGTAGGGGGGGGGGTTACAGTAATATAGTCTTCTAAGTTGACACACGATGTAGCGCGCTGATCGATGTCGATTTACGATCGGCAGTTTCCGCTACCCTCCTATTCCATCGAACACTGACGTGCCTCGGTAATACAGATTGCACATTAAAAGGCGTAATATCTTAACATCCAGGAATTGTGCGAACTGTCCATTCCCAACCATTTCACGTACACTTGGTTACCCCGTTTGCGCAGCACTTTTTCCACGAGGTAGACATCGGGATTGGACACTCGGAGCAATTCGTACTCGTAGAATCCTCCGGCTATCGTTTCTCCACGGTAATCCTTTAGCAGATACGTCACAGGATTGGTCCGTTGCACCTTGGCGACGCGAAAGATCTCGGTGGTCCAGTTTGGAGTGTAGCCCTTCTCGAATATCGTCTTGAATTTGCTTATGCGTACCGGATCGTTTACTTTGAATTTCGCCGGGCCGGCGATCTTCGTGCGACTGTACACCGTGGATAGAAGTCTCTCGGCGACAGCGGGTGTCACGTCCACTGGTCGCATTCCGATTGTTCGATGTCGATGGTGGTTGTAATTCGACAGCAGACTCGGTAACGCGTTGACCCATTCGTACGTTCCGTTAAGCGTGAAGAGTTTCCACATGTTTTCTTTGAGTGTGCGATTGAATCTCTCCACTACTGACGCTTTCATCACTGAGTACGTTGAGTAATGATTGACGTCGCGTTTTTTTAGAATCTCACGTACGTCGGTGTTGTAGAACTCCTTTCCTTCGTCCGTTTGCAGATTCTTCGGGAATCGTGCGCTCTCGCGAAATATCTTGGACAGCGCAGCGGCGATCTCCTTTCCACTCTTGCTCTTGAGCGGTAACGCCCATGCGTATTTGCTCAGCACGTCGATGACCGTCAATATGTAGTTGTAGCCTTTGTTTTGACGCGCGTAGGGACGCATCTCCACCACGTCGGCCTGCCACAGATTGTCATAGCCGCGCACTACGACGCGACGCCGCGGAAAGTTTTTTCAAGCCGGCGCGTGCAGTTTCTTCACGAGTCTTCGTTTCTCGACGCTCATTATCACGCTCTACGTCGAGGAGGAAGAGCTCTTCTTGCCAGAGTCGAGAAGACCGACAATTTCGTTTAGTCTTGCTTGTTCCACGTCGCGATCGCTCGTCACCTTTTTGAACTCGCGGGCGTTGCGAATGTCCTCCGTTAGCTTGCGAATGTCCTCCGTTTGCTTGCGAATGCCGTCTTTAATTTTTTTCACTGTCTCGTCGACTAATTCTTGCGTCACCGTTTTTTGACTCAATTCTCTGACGTCGTTTTAAAATTTTTGTAATGTATCTCGTAATTCGTTCAGTTTGTCGGTCACGGTTTTGTCCATTTCGTTCTTCACCGTTGAGAGCGAGCTCGCGGTGTTCTCGCGAAACTTCTCGATATCGTTTCGCAGATCTCGAAGCGCCAGCTCGACGTAGCTCCTGTTCGTCGCGTCGGTGTCAACCTCCGGTGCGGCTAGACGTCGTATCTTGCGCTCCCTCGCGTCGTAGGAATCGTCGTTCAAACAGAGCGCGCTGTCGCGCACGTAGCTTCGTAGAGAGCCGATTGACGATGCTCGCGACTTTCCGTCGTCTCTATCCAGAGATATTCCAAACTTGTTCACCGACATCGAAAATCGTACTGTCGTGTTCGACGTGGTGCTTCAATTTATAACCAATCCCGCTTCGCGAAGCTCCTCGATTATCGTTACGATCTCATTGTCGTGAGCGGTGTTGCCAGCTCGATGCGAGGCGTCGAGCAAACGAAGACGATTTACCAATTCGTTGGGATCGTCCCAATGAACGTAATCTATCTTGTTGTGATTCAATTTCATGGTCGACGGAAGATTGGTCACGCCGGCGCCCTTTCTAGCTCTGCCGAATCTGGCGCGGGTCACGAGTGGAGCGATGATGTCTACGTACTTGTGCCCCTTGTTACTCTTGATAGGATTCTCAGCTTTATGACCGCGTTTATGAGCGTTCGTCGCCACCAGTAGACTTCTATATTTGTGTAGGTCTTCCTTGGTGTAGATTGCGTCATCGGGGTGTCTCTTGAAGATCAATTCGTACAAGCCGGGCGTGCCCTTGTATGTCACCCCGTCCACGATCACGGAATCGTTCGAGAGCATTTTGAACCGTTTGTCGACGAGCATCGGGCCATCGTTCGTGAAGTACACGCCGTAAACGTGATCGATCGTGTCCCCGCCGAAGAAAAGAGCGTCCACGTATTTCTTTACCAAGGGTCCTAAATTACTCTTTTGCAAATTCTCGCGTCCCTCCGGCGTTTGCAGAGCCTCTCTGATGGAAGTTTCGAGAGAAGGTTGCGGCGACTGGAAGACGTCTTCTTCCCTCAGCGACAACTTTCGCGGTTCCAGAGGCGTGCTGGATCGAATCGCGAGCGTGTCCGGAGCGACGCTCGACAATCTCCGCGGTTCCAGAGGCGTGGAACGAATCGCGAGCATGTCTGACGTGGTGCTCGATCGTTTCTTTTTAGGCTCAGTTTCCCGCGGGGTTTTTTCCATCGTCGTCAAAATCCTCGCGCTTCTTCTTAACGACGATACCTTTTGAGTCGTCGTCGGCCTCGGGCTCGCCTCCTCGTTCGGCGATCTGCTTCAGCGGATCGATGATCGGCTTGAATTGCCTTTCGAGAGCGATCTCGCTCTCTATCTTGCCGGTTTTCAACGCTCTGTATTTTCTGCGAATCGAGCCGCGCGTCTTGGCGATCTCTTTCGCGGTTCTCTCCCGCTCGGCGGTGTCCTTTGAGGTTATTTTCGCGCTGCTCATTGTTACCGACTGATTGATCTACAGCACGGCGAAGTCGTTGAAGCCACGTCTGTATCTGCCGTTGCGTAGCGCGCTATCTTTGTCTATTACCAGGAAGCCATATTTGCGTTGCCAACATTCGCGACATAATGCGCAAAAATCCTCATACGGCATATCGGTGTTCACGTGATCGTTGTAAACGTGTTTCAAATTGGCACCGTCCTGTCTGAATAGGATTAGCAGATTCGCGTTGTCGCGTATGAGATGTTTCGGTATCTTGGCGTACGTCTGACAGAGATAGACACAATCGACATCCGAATGTCGACCCATTGCAAAGTATCCTTTGATCGCGTCTTGTCGGTCGCAGATCACGTCGTCGAACACGAATATCGAATCGGGTAGGGCCTCGTTCGGTGGTATGACGTCACGATTATCGTTGAACGCATGATAACCGATTTCGTCTATCGATTCGAGTAGCTTTTTGAGATATCGATACTTTGGCGGCTGCAAGGATTTCGAGTACACGTACACGTTCTCGAAACGCAC